>WUQG02036719.1:0-10816 GCA_011317285.2 Androctonus mauritanicus | reverse complement strand
TTAGGTAATACCTTAAGTAATATTACCTAAGGTATTACCTAATACATTATATAGATTATATATACAGTTATTTCACTATTTGGTATAGGGAATATTCCCTATATCAAATAGGAAAATAGGGAATTTTTCGTAACGAATTAAAATCGAATTATAGGTTACTTATTATATTACGTATTATAGGTTATTATATAGATTATATATATAGTTATTTCTCTATTTGGTATAGGGAATATTCCCTATATCAAATAGGGAAATAGGGAATTTTCCGTAACAGGAATTAAAATCCAATGCATCATTTCTTTCGTAACTTTCTAAACTGTAGCTCCGGATATCCGAAGCATTGAAACCATAAATATAGCAATAAAAAAAGCATCCATCTGACAGGTGAGCTTATCGGAGGTTGACGGGTGTTTCTTTACTGAAACTATTCGATAACCTTTGACTCTTGACATATGAAATACGATCCACCCACACTCCTCCTTTTGAAGTTATTAATATTTTTGAATGCATTAAATGTATGCGAATATACATAAACTGTTATTATCAGGCAATACACCTCTTAAGACATAAAGAAAAGAGAGAGTTTTTTTTTTTTAAATTATTCGCATTACATACACACACAAAACTTTCTTACGCTTTCGAAACCATCCTGTTCATCTCCATTACTAACGAACTGAATTTTATTTATTTTTTAAACAATTAAATAACTGTTGTAAAACTTTAATAAATTATAATTTTAATTAAATTATAGTTTCTAATTGATATAATAATTATACTAACTATATGTACTAATTACATTAATTAGAATTCAACTAATTGTAGTTAATTACAGTTCCTTACTATAATTTATTTATAAGGCACGTCTCAATATGCATTCTCTTATGGATTAAATATTTATGCATTTTTTTATGTTTACACGTCCACGTAAGCAAATTTGTGTAGATGAAAAATGAAAATCTATTTTAGTCTCTAACAAGAGTGTTTATTCGTAATTTTTATCTAAAAATACTTTAAATTCGTGGCGCATTCTCAGACAATCACCCACGCAATCTTAATATAACTTAGTACTTCTCATTATGTAATTTATTCTGTGTAATTCGTTATGTAAGGTTGCTTTTAAGACATATTTATAGAAAATTCGAGCGAATGTTTTATATATAACTTATATATTATTTTCTGTTATACGTTATAAAAGAATCCGAATCGATTGTCACATGAAAAATGACACTGATATATATCTTAATAAACGTCATAAACAATCGTTTATATACGAGACAGATCTTTTTACATTTATATCTAGTTTTCCTTTAAGATCTGTCAAGATAGAAGTCCTGATAAAGTTTAAGGAAACTGTCATCTAAATGTAAAAAATTTAATCAAAATGATATCTATATACAATGATTGATGCTGTGCGGTTTTTCCATTCTCGTTCGAATCGTCAAGATGTTGCTCTTGGCATTAATAAAAAAGTAAAGAATTATATTTACACGAGCTTTCAAATTTAATTTTATTTTATCTTACAGTAGGAAAAAATAAATAAAAAAAAAAGATTACGTTTCTTTGATAGCATTTAATAAAAGTTCATTTAATTCTTTCGACGTTAATAAGATTGATGATCATCATCTGTGCAGTCGATAGTTTAAATAAATAAATGATTATTTTATGTGATATTTTCTTGATACTTTAATAACATCATTTTGATTGGCAGTCGGAATGATTCGATAAAAACTTAGCAAATTTCTATACTTCTTCATTCGGTAGACGTATTCTACTTTTAACTATTTATATACTTCCTTTCGAAAAGTTGTAATTTAATATAAATGCATTTTATGGAGAGTTTAAAGAATAGCACAAAAATTTAATATTTCTCAGAATATATTTTTTTATTTTTTTTAGCAGTTCTTCTAAATTTTTACATACATTAAAATCTTCAAATCAATAAAAATTTTCTTTACTGGAGTTTTCAATTCTGAATCTAAAGACTGTTAAGTTGTTTGCCTTGCTAGAAATTTTATGCAAATAGAGTTTCTGATTCAATAATTTAAACCGCGATTAAGATAAAAAATAAAAATAGTTTTAGATCTTTTACGCATTATTTATATTAAAAAAAATTGATAAAAAAAACAAGTATAGAATATTTTAAAATTTTACAGAATATCCGTTCTAGGAAATATTCAAGTTAAAATGCGTTAAAGAAAAAAAAATGCATATCGTAGATGCGGTTTCGATAATATTTTCGAAGATATAAGTGTGTTAAATTGAAAATTTCCGCATTAAACAGGAAAAATTTAATGCTTTTCAACATATAATCTCATCAGCATATTTTAAAGATTTAATAATAATATTCAAAGAGATTATTTAATTTGCCTAAAATATAAAAAAGAAAAAATTTGAAAAATGAATTTTTATTCAGAAAAATATTATCACCTTAGAGAAATATCTGAAAAAATACTTAATATTTCAACATCATAGAAATATTACATCACAGACTTAAAAAGAATATTCACGAGAAATTATTATTTTATGTTCTATTGTTTTAACATTCATAATAAACTCGAAATTTCGATATAAATATTTTTTTTTTTTTTTTATATCTCTAATTTTGTAAATGTGAATTAAATTGTAAACGTTATTTAAGATTAATTAAATATAATTTTTCTAAGAATATCTAAAAATAAAAATGCATAAAAACAAACTTAAGGCTTCATCATAAGGCTACTACACGATATTTATAATATATATTTACTACACGATAAATATTTTGGATAAAAGGCAGAAAAGATCTTGTCACTGTTAGACAAAGCAAATACTAATGACTTATTTTGGCATTTGCGTTTTTTAAATAAATATAGACATATAATTTTAATTTCCATTTATGCTAATCGTCATTTGTGCTTATTGCAGTTTTAATTGCCATTTATGCTAATCGTCATTTGTGCTTATTGTAGTTTTAATTGCCATTTATGCTAATTGTCATTTATGCTTATTGTAGTTTTAATTGCCATTTATGCTTATTGTAGTTTTAACTGCATTTATGCTTATTGTAGTTTTAATTTCCATTTATGCTAATCGTCATTTGTGCTTATTGCAGTTTTAATTGCCATTTATGCTAATCATCATTTGTACTTATTGCAGTTTTAATTTCCATTTATGCTAATTGTCATTTGTGCTTATTGTATCTTTAATTGCATTTATGCTCATTGTCATTTGTGTTTATTGTAAGTTTAATTGCCATTTATATTAATTGTCATTTGTGTTTACTGTAGTTTTTAATTTCCATTTATGCAAAAATTTAAAACAAAAAATAAATTTAAAAATCATTAGGCCTAATTAAAATTATAAATTTTCTGTGAACTGAAATTCTATTGAAGTCACCAAAACAAAAAAAAAAAAAGATTAAAAATAATTCAATTTATAAATCCTTTTTAAAGTTTTATTTATTGATTTTGAAAAGTTTAATTTGTTTTATTTTATAAAATAAACAGATAAAAGATTTAAAAAAACAAACACTTATGAGGTTCGATACGTTTAGAATGAACTACCTAGCATTTTATTGTAGAAATTCAGCGGGAAGAATTTTTCTTTCCATAATTTTATATTGCCACTAATCGAAATGACAAAATCTGATGTTCTCCAAACACTTTCAAATAATGAAACTACTGAATTAAATCGTGAGACGTTTCTGCAGGGGTCTCTACAAACTTATATAAAATTGATTTATTTAGTCTATTATTAATATCTATAAAAATATTCTCTATATTTTTATCACGGTCATTAATGACAAAAAATCATTTTTCTATTATATTTTTCCGAATAAATAAATGAAACTAGATATATCTGTACATCTCCAATTGCGTGTTTAATATTCGTTCTTGTTTCAAATTTAATTGGATAAAAATCCAATTTTAAAGTTCAATTCAATTCAAAAAGTGGATGACTTAAGTTAAAAGAATTCAATTTATCATGAAGACGAAAGGAATTCAGTAAATGCAGAAATGAATGCTA
Source organism: Androctonus mauritanicus (assembly GCA_011317285.2). Classification (NCBI taxonomy): domain Eukaryota; kingdom Metazoa; phylum Arthropoda; class Arachnida; order Scorpiones; family Buthidae; genus Androctonus; species Androctonus mauritanicus. The sequence continues at coordinate 6,811 of WUQG02036719.1, read as the reverse complement.
TAGATTATAAAATAATTGAATAATCTTTTTAACTTATTTTTATTAATGATCCTTTTTTCGGAAGATTTCTTGATATATATCTTACAGAATACGTTTAAAATATGGCTTATTTATGTATAAAATATTTTCGAGATGGAAGATGGATGTGGAGCCAAGAAATAGTGATAAGAATACTGAAAACTATAAAATTTCTACGAAACTTTTTCAATTATTGTTTGTTAACGATATACAAATTATTTATTATGAATATATATAAAAATATTCTCTATATTTTAATCACGATCATTAATGACAAAAATCATTTTTCTATTATATTTTACCGAATAAATAAATGAAACTAGATATATATACTGTACATCTCCAATTGCGTGTTTTGGTCGTTCCAAAAGTAATGTAGTTTTCACACTGTTCTTGTTCAAACGTGTCTCAGCTTGTCTAAACGTGCTTTTTAAAGCTTTATAAATATTACTAAGCTGAGGTGGCCTTATTCTACGGAATATATACTTTTATCAAATTAGCAAGTGATTTATCTTTTATATCCTTTCAAAATTTAACGCTAAAAGATAACATTCTTTTTGGGATAACCTGATATTAATAGTTTTATTCAAGATATATATATTTCATGTAAAAATTAATCAAAATGAATTTTTGAAAAATCTCATTCCAGCATTTTCGTAACAAAATTTTGTCCTGGCTTATCTTAAATCAAAACAGAAACTAATATTTATATTTTCCGTACTTCTGACGTTTCATTAATTTTTCGAAAGTTACAAAACACCCAAAGTTAAATCAAGTTCATAAATCTTGATCGTAATTCGACGTCCATATTAATAGGGAGTTAATCAAAGTGATTTAAAGTGAGCCATCAAAATTTTGTTTCATGTCGTAACTCTTTACTTCTTCTGCATAAAACCTGGCTAATTATTTTCTATCTCTAGAATGTAGTTAACAAAATATATTAAAAAAAAAAAATTCGTTAATATTTATATAATTTATTTAGTTTGAAGTTATTTCGTGTTGACTCGTTTATGTATTGGATAAACGTTAATTTTTAACAGTTAGAATTATTTATCTAGGATTAAACCATCTTGTTCTTATCGAAACTCGGAGCCTTTACTTTCTGAACATTATCATCTCGTCGATTAGCGTATAAACTCTGAACATTTTCTTATATGAAACATCTGTTACTGGTTCAACTGGCGGCTATTAAGCAGTCATGCAATAATTGTCAACATCTGACATTTAAACAGCGTGATTAGTTTAATATCAAACGACAACTCGTGGTGGTCGGAAGAATCTGAAAGGAAGAGTCGGAGCGAAAAAAACAATTCAGAGAAATTTCATTTTTTTGTATAGATATCTACAAACACTTCCATCCCGAGTATTTATAGAAGTCAAGTGTCTGAGTAAAGTGCTTTCCCGTTTAAATTCATCAACGTCCTTCACTTTTGAAGTATTCTCTTAACTAATACGCATTCCTTTGAACGGGATAACGACCCGATGCACTTTTTTTCGACTAATAAATCTTCAGATAAGAGACAAGAACAAAAACTTCGTCTCCTTATAATGCCAGATAATCAAATTCATTCCTCTCTCTTTAACTGAATCAAACGATGTCTTTCGATCGCCATTTTTTTTTTTTTTTTCCTTCCGCTTCCACAATCATTAATTATTTTCTATCTGTCACTTATATAAATGGAAGTCCAAACAAAAAATTAAAAAATAGTTTATATTTAACTCATATTTTACTATTTATCGAGCATATATAAAATATAAAATAATAATTGCTCTTTATGAAACCACGTTTGGTTTCGATCAAACGAGTTAAAGATTCAATCAAATTTTAATACAAAATTTTGTTAAAATTTAAATATTTGATCCCATTAAAATTTTGTTCAATCTATTTTGAGATAATAAAAGTTATAAAATTCGATAATTTTTTATTACATTTTATATATTAAGAATGTGTGAATTAGGCTAACAGAAGGCAGATTATTAGTTTAAGTGAAGGCAAAAAATATATATAAGTTTTTGAATAAAGAATATTTAGAATGTTTTTATGCATTCTTTCTACTACAATCTGCTTTATTTCAATTGCAACCGAAAGCAGAAACAATCCAATTTGCAGTATAAATAATATAAAAATATGATTTATCATCTTAGCTATAGAATTTTCTAGCGTGTTTATCGCTGTTACGAAAAAATTAAAAAAAAAATAATAATAATAATTTTTCAATAAAATTAAATTATCTCGAGTTTATATCTGACTGCAAGAGATAGATGAAGTTTACAAAATATGAGAATTATCTATTATTTAACTCAAAAATCCTAAGATTTTGAGCCAAGTCGTCACGAAAGGCATTCGATATTACCACGTTCTAATTTTCATAATTCGTTAAAATTAGAAAAGATCGCCATCTTAAAGAAATGTTTAACATCAAAAGAAAAAAAAACGATTATTATTTTATAACAAAATTGTTTTAAAAATAATTGCATAAAAATATAAACTAATATAACTTAAAATTCGTAGTCGAGTACGAAGTAGTATGAGTATGGATCAAGTTTCATATTACTAACTTTGTACTTTTATTTAAAATATTATTATTATTATCATCACAGAAATAAAATGTAATTTAAAAAATACAATAATTGCAATTTTTTAAATTATTTTTCTTTTAAATAAATACAGAAATAGTCGCAAAAAAAATGAATTACTTATCAGAGATTAAACAGTATGTTCAAAAAAAGGTTACTAGACATGTCTTCAAAGATGGATAAATAATTTTAAATTACTGCATTCTCTTGCTAAAAAAAAACAATTTAATTAAAATTTAAATAAATAATATTAATTCTTTATTATTAAAATATTTACTTTCCCACCAATAACCTCGCTAATTAAATTATAAATTAGAATAAAGTTTAAAACGTGAATTGTTTGTAAAATATATATATATATATATAAAGTGAATAAATAAAATAATTATTTCGATGTCAAAGGGTATTTTATTATTAGTCGGTTTTCATTCATTTGTTTGGCAACATAACTAAACCGTAAATAAAAAGAGAGTAAAGTATCTATAGCCGAGTTAATGCTACTAGAGTTATCGCATTACTAATCTGAGTGAAGCTTCAGAGTCAATCAGAGGAGACAAGTAGTAGACCCTGCAGCAATTATTCTAATAGTAACTTTAAGAAACCTGTCTGTTGATCTTTTTTCCCCCTTGATGTTTTTTTTTTTTAGAATAGCCATTTAATGTAGAAGAAATTATAAAAACTGTATCAGTTCTAAAATGTAAACAGATAATTAGAGTGCTTATTAATTTATTTATGCAAATTATTTGTAGCAATAATAATAATAATAATAATAGGTCTATTTCTCTATATTAAATTTCATTTATTATGTATATGAATTAAAGCATTTTATGAGAGAAAAACTTACTACAAGAAGCTTAAGGCCATGTCCCACGTGCAAGCGACGCGACGCTGCGCGATGCGATACTACGAGCGAACAGAAAACAAACCAATAGACCAGTGGTCTTCAAACTTTGTCAATTTAAGAAACCCTTATGAGTATAAAATTATTTCGCGGAACCCAGGATCATAAACAATAGAATATTCATAATCTAGGTAATACATATAAAGAAAAATGTTTTAATATTCTTATATTATAATAAAAGTTAAAAAAAGTATTATAAAATAAAGTTATTTTCATCATTTTTATGAATATTTTAAATGTATGTTTATGGAACCCTTTAGGACATTTTGTGGAATCCCAGGGTTCCGTGGAACACGGTTTGAATAACACTGCAATAAACATAAGTTCGACGCGTCCTACATGTGTATCGTAACGCCGCGTAGCATCGCCTGCTGTCGCTGAAATACAAACTAGTTTGCTTTCTGAAGCGGCAGAGACAAGTTATCGCGTCTACTGAGTTCGATCCTTCGGTTTTAATAAGGGAAATTTAAAAAAAAAACCTGTATTATGGAACACGAGAGATAAAATTTACCATAATCGGCATTTAGTAGATAAATAACGAGACAGTATTTTATTATAGACGCTATAGAACGTGGGACAGACTGTCGCTTGTATCGTTGCATAGCGAAGCATCGCGTTTGTAGTACCGCATAGCATAGAGTCGCGTCGCTTGCACATGCGACACTTCCTAAGTCTAGCCATCATAAACGGTAAGATTAATTAAATCTGTCACTACGGTTATATAATTTTCTTTAATCATAACCGCGTATGGACGAAATTACTCTTAAAAATTAAGATTTGAGATATTTGAGTAAGAGGAAAAAGCAGTGGGCTGTAGTTGTGCCCACTCGACCACCCTCTATCGATATTACAACGTAGGCGACACACTACCACTAGAAAGTGACCTCCGACAACTAAAACTTTTTGGTTAGGCAGTTACAGATAAAAGAATTGTTTCCATAGAAGAATTAATTTAGTTTTAAATTATTTTATTGGGAACATCGTTGATGCACCAGGATGATTATTGCTCCACGTTACTTAAAGAACTCGTTCGTTGACGTCGATCAGTTTTATTCATCAGTGGTTAATAAATATAGAAAGTTTATAAAAAAAAACTTTTTTTTCTTGTTTTCCTTTCCTAAAACTCTACTAACTATGCAAAACTGATACACTAAAACGTTTGTAGTCTAAAGATCAACAAGCGTCAAGAAGAGTTCTCAAACATCAATTCAAGTGCTCATTTCAGTTGTCATGTTAGTTTTTGGTGTCGGAATCAACGATCATTTTCAATTAATCCTATAAATAACAAAATGTTTATTTTTAACTCGAGATAAGGTCAAGTATGTTTAGACCCATATCAAACTTTAATAAACTCATTTAAAAAAAAATAAAAAATACCATTTAATCACTTAATATTTACTTTTTTTTTTCTTTTTTACACGGAGGAGTTAACGAAACCGTCCGATTTTTTTTTTGATTTTTTTTTATTTTATTATAGCATCGTTAAGCAAAATTAAGTTTCGTTAGTATAATCATCAAAATCAATATTTTTTCCTCAAAAACTAGAATAGAAACTCTCTCGATGTCTATTTATATCCGGAGGAAAAATATGTCTGACGAGTCTCATAAAAACTCACTAAAACGCAGGTTATTACAGTCCGACATTTTTCAATAGCAACCCACCAATAGGGCTACTGATGTGGTACCGTAAATCAATCCCGTGAATGAGCAGGATGAGATTTGAGGAGCTAACAGGATGAGAAACCAACTCCTTAATGAACGATTTTCGCATCTAAGATATTAAAATGTGAAAAGGGAAGATTAGATATTTAGCTTTTGTTTCCGGTAAATTAAACACAAATATTATATATATATGTATATATATCCTTCCGAAATTTAGATAAAAGCATAATTATCTAAACTTCCGATGAAGCCGCAATTATTCTGTTTAAGTAAATATCATTATCGCATCATCAATCGAACAAACAATTCTTCCTTCCAACGTAAAATCTGCCCCAAAAATTGTTTTTTGATAATAATCGACTCGACAAAAGCCACTTCGGAAACAATTAAAATATCGATAATTTTCGCCAAAATTAGTATCATTTATATATAATCGTAATCGCATAAACGACATTAATTTTCTCTTCTTTAAGTGCCGTTTCGTGCGAGTTATCTAGAAAATCGATAACCCGGATTTAATTATACTATCAATTTATTACTGTTAAAGTTACATATTTGATTTTCTCATAAAGTTACGACTTTCGATTTTCTACAACCTACAGTTTATATATATATATACTTGTAGGAATCTCTCCACGCGTGTGTTTCTCTCATTCTCTAATGATATATCGGTTATAGTAAATGTGTCATTGATCAGTCGTAAACATTGTGAAATGGCCGCTCATAAATTTGTCTGACGTAAAATCGATACCATTTTAAACTTTATCTATCGACAAAGAAACGCGATCAAACAGGCGTAAATGAAAAGCAATGCAAAACTGGAAAGAAAAGTAACAAAAAAAAAAAAAAAAAAGTTTGAAAATTTTTTTTTCTTTTCTAATTTTTGCAAATAATGTTTCCCCATATTACTTCGCACAATAATGCAAAGTAAAATGGGTTACAAGAAATAAGAGGAAAAAAAAAATTCTTGCACATGCTTTATTATTATTTTTTTTTTGCTTACTGACACCAACAGACAGACAGTCTAAATGCTCATTAACTAACTTATGGCTTGGCAATTAATGAAGCGGTTCCAGAGGTTAATGCATTTCCTTCTCTGGCGCAATTTCTTAAAAAAAAAAAAAAGAAAAACACTTCATTTTCAGCATTTCGAAACTTTTCATTTTTTGTTTCGATTTTGTTTTTTTGTTTTGTTTTTCACTTTCTTCATTGCGAAAAATTTGAGAAATACGCGTATTGACTGATTTTTTTTCGGTAAATATTCTCGTTTTATTTCGCTTAACTTTAAAAAAAATAAATAAATAAAATAAAAACAAAAAAATGAAAACGAATGACTTACATGAAATTAATCTTCATTTCCTGTAAATAAATAATAGAATAATTGTTATGATAAATAAATAACTGTGAAAATAATTAAATTTCCTCCATTCTTTCATAAACATCAAGAAAACTTGTCGACCGCGTTCCGTTCTCTCTTAGCCTCTCCCCTTTTACTTTTTTTCCCCTCCGGTTGTCAAAAGAGCATGCGTCGTTCGAACGTCATTCCGGCTGGAGATATGACTCTCGGTGACGACGAGTTGGTAATGGTCGAAGTGAGCGAAACATCGCAGACCGACAGCAAAAAAAAAAAAAAAAAAAAAAAAAATTCCCTAA
>WUQG02036708.1:0-10817 GCA_011317285.2 Androctonus mauritanicus | reverse complement strand
CCTGACAATATTCATTGTCAGGATCCTCCTCAATCTCTATGGCTGATGTGCATCTTATTCAGGTGATAATCATCATAAAGCATTCAAAAGAGTATTGTTTTACAATGTGCACATTTATTAATGAACATTCATTGTTGTTACCAATTAAAGGCCCCTATATTTAAACAGATGATTCTGTAAACATGGGTTCATGTCAAAGTTGATTGAAGAGAGACCTTTATTTTTAAAATGTCAAAATGAAATATGCTTCCCTACCTCAATAATGAAAATACTGTATGCTTGTAGAAATGTACAGTTCATAAAATGTGCACATTGTAAAATAGTATATAGCAAAAAAAATTATAAAATAGTAATTTTTCATTAATAAAAATACATTGTACAATAATCCATTTCAGTTTTGATTTAAAAAAAGACAAGGTATGAACCCACATTCTTCTGATCAGTAAACAAAAACCACATCGAATGCATTGTACTATGACAGCATTCAAGTATTAATATGAATCTACATATAAATAACATAGAAAACTTTAAAACTTTTCTTTTTTCGGGAATCCTTTAGGGGAATTGTGCCGTATTACTTTATCATGGATTTGTGGGGGAGTAGTACAACAACATATATATAAAAATTGGAAAAATCAGAGGGGAGGCCATGGTTGGCACTCCCCTGGTAAAGATGTAGTATCTCTCACTAATTACCAGTAACATATATTTTATACTGGGTCCTCTGCCTAAATCTTGTATGTAAGGGAATTTATTCTGTATTATACACAATGCAAATATGATGTATTTTTTTTCTTTATGATGTGCTATTATTAATAAAAATGATGTTTGCTTTACTGGTGGTGGTAGTGGTGATATTTGTGATCTGTCACTGTGCTCTTACTATCAAACATATTTTAATTTGAATATCTTTATTCAACTGTTGAACATTTACTGCATTTTAGTCAGTCCTGTCCTAATCTTATGATCTTATTGGCAATGATTTTTAACTACTGTTTTAACTGATTTTTTTTATCAGATGTGTTTTATATCAGATTTAATGTTTATTGCACTATTTTGTTTCTTGTTTTTATTTGATATACAGCAGTTTACACCATTTTATGTACTTTTGTATATTTTTTTGACAGTCTACATCTTGTTATAGTTTAATGTCATTTTACAACAGTTTTTATATTTACCTTTTTACAATGTAGCCTTGTTGATATTTTATACATTTTTGTTACTTTTGTCACCTACTTGTATTTTAAATTTTATCCAGTTTGGCTCATGAGGCTCTTGCCACCACTAAACCAAATTCAAGCTACACTCTGGACTGAGCTGAGTAGCCATGAGCCCAGTTTGGAGTATAGCTTGTTGGTCTGTCTGATGTATTTGTCTAAATTTCAGTTTCACAATCTAAGCTATCTGAAGGGGAAATTTGCCAGTGGTCTAACTTCTAGGATGTTAGAATATTATCCTAAAGATCTGTGGTTCAAATCTAGGTTGGAGCAAATTTCATTTTCAAATAAGTATTAAAATTTCTAGCTAGTTTAGTTTAGTCAAAAAATGATCACATTGGTAAAATTTAATCATTAATTTCATTTATGAATTAATTTTGTAATATTATTGGATATTTGACTGTTGTTTATTAATCCCTAGTATGTTTTGATACATAGAAAATTTTGTCATCTTAGAATATGAAGGAATAAACAAAATGTATTTCTGACATCAAAGACAAAAGTTTCATTTCTCAGATATATGTCAATATGCAAGCATCTCCCAAAGCTCAATGTTAACTTTTTGATGACTGTTAGGAATTAAAATTATTTGATTTTCATACATGTTGGAAACATTCAAAAGAATGTTATAATATTTTGACTTTTTTTAATGTTTATAGTAAATTATCAATTTCTCTTTAAATACTTTATGAAATACTAAATAGCAGATATCTATAAAGATTCCAGCACTTATTGCAGTATAATATTATACTGCAATAAGTGCTGAAATCTTTATTGATATAATTAGTATGTTATGCAGTTTTGAACCTGAAATCTAACAGATATCTATTCTTATTAATTTTTTTCTAAAACTTCCTGTTAAAATATAATAATTAGCACTAAAATATTAGCTGTGTGGATCAGCATTTGAAAATGCTTTTGGTTTTTCTCTGCTCAGAGGGCCTAAAATTAGATTCCATTCCTTAAATTTGAGATGTTCAGTCTGAATCTCCTAAGGATGTGGGTATCCTTGAGAGATTCAGATAGCTTGAGAGTTTACAGTAGTGCTTGAAATGGCATGTTAGTATGAATCATTGATTTGAAAATGTTAAAAATAAACATTGTAGTAATTGAATCCTTGTTTTAAATTAATAAATAAAAGGCAATATTTTGAGCTTAAGAAAACATAGTTAATATTGTAATTAACATTATTTAAATTGTAATTTTCTAAATTCAAGCACTATAGCAAAGAAACTAAATTTCTTAATCTGACACGTTTTCAGACATAAGCGTCCCTCTTCAGTGCCATACAAATCAGAATCAGAATTATTATGGCACTGAAGAGGAACGCTTATGTACGAAAACGTTATGTCAGATTAAAAAATTTTAGTTTCTTTGCTATAGTGCTTGAATTTAGAAAATTACGTAGTTAAAGCAAAGTGTTTACCAAGTTTGTTTTATTTAAATTGGCTGTCCAACCCACACCCCACTACTATATTAAATGCAGCCCAACATAAAATCATAAACTTTCTTAAAACATTGAAATATTTATATACTTAATGAAGTTTTTAATTATTTAAATATCAATCTACATTTCCTATTTCCATTTTATAAAATATTTATTTCAGTGATTAAAACTTCTCAACCTGCTGAATGATTTTAAAAAATTTCTGAATGAAAAGAATTCAAAAACTATTATGCTATGACATTGTCATATGTATCCACCATGACAAATAACATGGTAGTAAATAATGTATCTATATATATCTAACTTTTTTTGTTTAACAACTATTGTTAGAATTAATATACCTTATGTGCAGCCCAAGATAATTCTTTCTTCAAATGTGGCCCAAGGAAGCCAAAAGATTGGACACACCTGATTTAAATGAATAGTTTTGCCCCTAATTACAAAAATGTGCATATAAGATCATTTTCTGGGATGTATTATTCTCTTAAATAAGGGAAGAGGATTTATATAGGCTGATGTCAGCTTGATCTGTTTCTGAAGTAATCATTACATAAGTTTCCTAAAATGGAATTTTTGCCTGATGCCATAGTTCTGTATATAAACTAGTTGTCCCAAAATAAAATTTAAAAATTATAGTATAATTTATTATTAGTGTTACTTTAGACAGATTTAAAAATTAGTAATTTATTAACTCAACAGATGGTGACCATAGCCTTGATTTAAAGTAATTATTAAAATTGGAGTTTAATTCTAAATGATTATGCTAGGATCAATTTAGATTAGGCTCTTTGGTTTATATAGCTTTTTATGGTTTACAAAACCTTTTGATATACAAAAACCTCCTTCATTCAAAGTGTAATTTTCAAAGAAAATGAGTCTTTAATCACTGAGAAATGTCTAACAAGTGAAAATTTCAAGATCAAATAAAGTATGCCATGTTAACTTGAATGAATATATGAACACTCATTACACAAAACATAGAACAGTTTCAAATTTTTAAAATATTTAATAAATATTAAGTTTTTATTCTTAATGTGGGATATATTCTGTCAAATTTCTATATAAAATTTTTTTAAAGACTTAAAAATCTTACTATTTGTGCCATCAGTCAAGATTATTTAAATAATATGGTCAACATTTCATATACTTTAAAATGGAATTTTCTTATTGAATTTGCTGAATATTTTTATGCTTTTCTTTATTATGAAACAAAATTATTTGAGGTACATCAATGTGAGCATGGAATAACTCTGGAACAAAGTGCTATATTGGACAAGAGTCAAGACATAACCCACAACTAAACATCACAAGTAGCTAACTGTCTTGTGTCAGTGTTGAGAAACTTTCTTACTATGTTGCATGTATTTAGTAGTGATGCCTTTTGTAGTGTTATGTATATCTTGGGGTGTAGATCTAGTGTTTTGAGGCTTTTTGTGTAGAGAGTGAGGAATTACTCCTGTTGTGGATAGAATGATGGGTACTGCGGCTACCTTTTGAATTCCCAAAGACGTTTAATTTCTTGAGTTCTATGTATTTGCTAATTTTTTGGGTAATGTATCTGGATGTTGGGTATTGAGATGTCTATAATGTAGGTAACTTTGTTTTGCTTGTGTATGAGAGTTATGTCTGGTGGTGGTGTGATGTACAGTTTTGTCTGTTAGGATTGTTCTGTCATAGTACATCTGGCGGTGATGTGATTTTCTAAGATTGTGTCTGATATGTATTTGTAATATGATATGTGTGTGTGTGTTTGTGTGTTAATTTGTGTTTGATTGCAAGCCTTTGGTGTTATGTTTGTACTTGGTTGCAAGCTTTTGGTGTATTATGTTTGCAGTTAATCTGTTTGTGCAAGCAGCTTACAACCTGATGTGTAATGTGTTGAATCGTTTTGGGTGCTATGTGGCATTTCCTACAAGTGTCATTTGTCAATGTGCTGTCCTTCAGTATGTATTTTCTATAGTTTTTGGTGTTTATTACCTGGTCTTATATTGCTATTATAAATCCTTCTGTTTCTGTAAATAGAATCTCCTCTGACTAACCAGCTGTTTGACGCTTTGGTGTCTATAAAGTGTTTCTGGAGGTCATGTGGGTGTCTGCCATGGAATTCCATTATTATTATTAAGAATACAAAATTGCTAAACAGCAAATATAGCCAACAGAAAAATATTTCTATTGGAAACATTCTTATTTATAGTTTTTTTCACTTTCTAAAGAATGTTATTAAATGGCAGAGCCATTTTAGGGTGAACCTAGAACTACCCACACCATAATTAGTTGGCTAGTAATACATGAGATTAAAGGACTAGATCTAATTTTCTTGATAAACATATGGAGATATAGGACCTCAATTTTCCAAGTAATGAATGAAAGCTTTATTACCTCTGTTTGGATAGGAATCATATATTTATTCTATGCTGACAACCTATTAACTTCAGAAAATATGTCTCTTAGGTTGTATTATGATTTAACGTTAAATGTTGAAGTAATTTTATCATTCATGTAATTAGATTGTATTTCAGCATATTTCAGTGAAAATGGTTGGAATTTTTATGCTTAGGAATATTATTATTTTTTCATTCAAATTAATGATAATTTTTGTCTTTATGAGAATTCACTTTGAGCATTTTTCAGGAATATTTATACAGGGTTTTTAATTTGGTAATGCATATAAAAGCCTAAAAACATACTATTCATTAAATGCATAATAATGCTAGGCCTAAAAAACTCAGTCAGACGACTTCATTTTAAAGCATTTGAATATCACTTTGAATTAAATCTGGATACTCCAATGTCTTAAGCTTTGTTTTTCATAATGAATCCAGGTTTGATCTGTCTGTGTGTCAATTTGTTTTATATACCTATTGTATGCATTATTTTGCAGACAATTTTCATTTTGAGATATAAAAATGCTGAATATAATTGTGAAGCAGTATATTAGCAAAAGTGTTGAAAAGTGAAATGTCATTAAATGAGATATGCCTGTATATACAAACTAGTAAAAGATAAAGGAGTTTTTGTAGTTGATTCAATGTATTTGTCATATTGGATCAATTATTTCAAGTGTGAAAGTGTATAAATCTTCAAAATATTTGTATACAATGAAATAAAATTTTACCTTTTGTATATTTAACTATAATTTTTTAATTATAAGGTTTTATTATTTAATTTTTTAACAAGTAAGATTAACAGAAAAAATTACTACTTGTTTTTATAGTAAATATTTTTAAAATTATTTCTAGATTTATCCAATATATTTGAATCATTCTTACCACAACTTCTAACATATCCTAATCCAATTGATCCATTGAATGGTGATGCTGCAGCTATGTATTTACATAAGCCAGAAGAATATAAAAAGAAAGTTCAAGGTAAATTTTAATTTTTAAGTTTAAGTATAAAAAGAAGAAAATATATAGTAGTACAAGAAATTGGAATTCTCTTTAATTTCATATGAAGATGGTTATAGACAGTACATTTTCTAGAAAAAAGAGCCAGAATTCAAGTTTGATTGCTCATAGGGATCAGATGAAAAATAATGCTAAAAATAATGAAAAAAATTGCTGGAATACTATTCCAGGGCATTCTTCCAGGGAAATCCTGATTGTAACTTTCATTGTTAGGTAAACAAGGAAATATTTTTTTTTATAAATCTAAATATATTGTGTTTATAGTTTTGAACAAACTTTAGCTTAGTTTTTAAATATCTTAACATTTGAGTATAGGAATTTTTTTATTTATGTATACAAAAATCTTTTATAATGAAAAAAAAAAAGTTGAAATTAAAAATTCCCAAAATATACATTAGTAGTAGTAGTAATAGTAGCAGTAGTACCTATCAAAAAATATATCAGCATTATTCTCTGAATGCCATTTTATTTTAATAAATTAAAGAATATTAACCAAATTAAAATATTATTTATACAATACAAAAATATACCAAATTTTATAATTGTAATAAATTTTCAAAGGAGGGGGAAGAATTTTGTTTTCTTGCTTTGTCAAAATTTCAGTCTTTATACATAGTTGTGAAAATTGCAATATTTAGTACATCATTCATTATAGCAATCTTTTTCGAACTCTGAAGAATCCTTCATTCATTGATAGAGATAAGCAGGTTTTTTATATTGAAAAAAGTTGTTTAGATCCCAAAATATAACTGTTCTATTTCTAATTGAAAAGTCTCAATAGTGCTAGGCTGAAAAATTTGGCCATTCAATGGCCATATAATAAAGCTTACCACCTTGGAGAATCTGGGTTCAATTTTGGATTTCACTTCATTTTTCAAGATTGAAAAATGCTATATTAGTGAAAAACTGCAAGAAAATGCTATATTGTGAAGCATAAAATGGTATAAAGCAAGATATGCTTGTAATTGTTTAAAACAAATTACTAATATATGAGCTGAAAATTTTTCCTGAAAAAAAATTTGAAGAGATTAACTTATATACAGGGCAATCAAAAGTTGGAAAATTTTTCATAGGATCATAAATTTGCTGGCTCAGTCAAGCAGCTTTCCCATTGTGCCTTTATGCCAGCCACGTTGTTCACCTTACTTATTCCTAACAAAGATTGTCTTATTCTTTTGATTTTTTTTCATAAAGTATGTGGATATGTATGACTGCACATATTAATTTTTTATAGGTATAATAATCTGAAGTTATCAGAAAATTTAACTTCTCAATATAAGTACAATGTAAAAATAAAGAAACATTGTAGTGGTTGGTTTCTGACAAATTTTCATCAAGGGGAAAAAGTTATATGTTTATTTTCTCAAAAATATCTTAATCTTCTGCTATATTTAACAAATCATATACAAGAAAATAATATCAAGCATACTAGCAGGAATAACTTTTTAACAGCAATTTATTTCATTTTTCTATAAAAACACTTTTGATTTTATTTAAGCCATTATCAGTTACTGGTATTATTATACAAATAAGATAAAGATTCTTTTCAGGATATTCTAAATTTTACAATTCAAATATAAATAATCTTGGCATTCTGAAAATTCATATTTGCTACAAATATTAGTCTATATTTTACACATTTATAATTATACCATCTAAACTGGAAATAATTTATCATTAATTTAAATATTTAATAGTGAATTACTTCCAGCTACTGTTATTGACCAGTTAATTATTTTATGCAGGGCTATAAGGACATGTAAATACTAATTATTTACACAGTATATATATATATTACTATTGTTATATTTATTTTTGATTTATTAATAATTATATGTTAAGTTAATGATTTATTCCCAGTTTGTGATATAAATATTTTAAAAACATTTATAATTATATCACAAACTGTAAATAAATCATCATTAACTTAACATTTAATTATTAATAAATCAAAAATAAATATAACAATAGTAATATATATATATATACTGTGTAAATAATTAGTATTTACATGTCCTTATAGCCATGCATAAAATAATTTAACCGGTCAATAATTAATTGGTGGTGTAGAATAATAGTTACAGCAAACATTATGAACTTTTAGAATTTTAGAATACATAAGATTATTCACATTTGAATTAAAGTTTAAACATCCTGAAAATATTTTTTTTTGTAGTTTATGTAGTAATACTTGTAAATGATGGCTTAAATAAAGTCAAAAGTGTTTTTTTTCTGTACAGAAAATGAAATGAAATGCTGTTATTCTTGCTATAGTACTTGATTGTATTTTCTTATGTATGAAAGATACATTTATTCTGTACTTAAAAGAAACTTTTAAAAAAATATGGAAAATTTGCAAATAAATGACCATTTAAGAGAGATTTATTTAAGGATTGAGTCTTCAGGTTCGAGAGGAAGTGATTCCTCTTGAATTATATGTGGGTCATCTGAATCATCTCCAATGTTCAGCAATATATGTGGAATGCAGGAATCTTTGAAGATTGTTTGAGGAAATCAAGCATTGAAATTTGGCAAGATAAAGACCACTACTTCCTTCTCAGGATTTCCTCATAGCAAGTAAGCATCTTTTTCTTCTTTTTCTAGTTGTTGCCACTCATTGCTCATTAGAATCGTGTCTTCAAGAATCTTGATTCCAACTTCAATGAACTCAAGTCTCTCTATCAACTTTGAAACCATCTTTTCTGTAGGTCTAGGCTCAGATTCCTCAGCAACTTCTATGGCATTTTATTTTTGAATTTCAATTAGATCATCAAGAATGAGCTTCTGATCATGGGAGCTCCAAAAAATATGGGTATGCAAAGGTTATCAGAGTTGAATTCCAGATCAAGCAGTGTTGCCATAGTGATGACCTCTCTTGTTGACTGGATAATGAGATCAATCTGAGTCTTTAACTTCAATGAAGAAGAAAGGGCAAAATTTCTTCCAAATGCCTTTTCATTGTTTTCTCAAACTTCATAAGATCCTTGATTTTTACTACATCTAGGATATTGAAAGCTTCCCAAAAGTTCTTCTCTGTGAAATCCTTGTTCTTATTCATAGCTGCATTCAAACTGGCAAAGGAATAGTGAGTAATATATCTTGAACATATAAATTATGCCTTGATTCATTGGCTGAATTAAACAAGTGGTATTTGGAGGCAAGAAAAGTCTTCACTCATGGATTTAAAATTCAGGAGGATTGCAGGAGAGTGATTATGTGTATTGTTAATTATCAGCATTATTTGAAAAGATATATTTTGATAGCAACAATAACTTTCAGTCTTGGATAAATGATGGTCATCTGTTTCTCTAACAAAGCAACAATAACCCAAGCCTTGGAGTTTAACTTCCAAATCATTGGACGACTAGATGACTTATTCTTAAGCACTTTCTCTTTGCAATACACTAAGAATGGCTTCAATTTGTGATCACCAACTGCATTTCTATTGAGCATTAGTGAGGCAATCCTTTGATGCTTTAAATTCAGAAAGTTTTCTCTTCACAGGCAGTAAATGCTCTTCTGGTCCTGTTTCATTAACATTGAAAATAGTCTTGGATCAATAGCTTCTTTCCTATGATCTCCTTTAATCTATTGGGGAAAGACAAAGCTCCTCTTTATCAGCATTTTTAACTTCTTTAATGCTTACTGTGCTATGCCAATCACTGCATTGTTTAAAATCTATTAACCAATTATTGCTTGCAAGGAAAGTTTCGTCTTTCACTTCCTCTCCAGCTTCCTCTTTCAATCTGGTTTTGTTGTAGATTGTGTTTTGTTCAATTGGATAGTTTATAATCATTTGATTATCACACCACATTTTGAACAAGAATTCCATCTTAGCAATAAGACAATATTGTCTTTAAATGATCATAGAATTTATCAGGCAAACACCTTTTTATTTTGGAATAAGCCACTCTTTTCTTAATAATAATCCTCTTTTCTAATAATAATCCTTCATGTTGTCTAGGCAAGATTCATCTTTGGCAATGATTTCATAAGCTTTTGTTCCTACATCAGAAAGCTTGATGATTTTGTGTTTTGTCTTCAAAATTAATCTTTCTTTGTTTACCAGATGTCGAAGAAAATAAGTCCATCTTCAAAAATAGCATGAAAATTCAAAATTAAGCAATTAATTTGAAAGTATAAAACAAACTATATTAAAAAGCAGAGATGATCTTGATCCACCTGCTGTTTTCAGCTCTTGCCATACATGTGCTTGCAATACTTGTAAACACAGCTAATTTGTAATGAATGCACAATTTAGCATTATTGAAAATTGTCTAGCTTAGAAAACAGCAGACAATTTTGCTTATGACATGAAATTCAACCCTTTTCAACTTTTTTGATCCCTTATGCAAATTTAATGATAAAAATATGATATGATATTTTATAATTATTGCTAAAAATGATTATGCAAATTTTTTTCTTTATGGCAGATACTGTATCCCAGGGGTCGGCAACCTTTTCTGGATGACGAGCTATTTTCAAAAAAATATTTTTAAGCGGACCGCACAGTCAGGCTTTTTTATTTTTAAGCAGGCTACACAGTGTTGTTATAGACATTCGAAAACAAAAAAAATTTCGGGGATAGGGTAAATATTCCAATGTGAATCCCAGTTTTGCTTCTTTGTGAACATTTGTCAACCGATAGTTTATCGTTGGTCAATGGTGATAGCCAAATTCTCTCAGTCGATAAAAAATAATAATAATACAATCAATAAATATATTTCATAATATAACAAATAATAA
>WUQG02036697.1:0-10817 GCA_011317285.2 Androctonus mauritanicus | reverse complement strand
TCGTTTCAATGCTTTCTAAGTAGTTTCTAACAATAAGTGAATCTCCCACAATTTTAAAATTGCCGATAACTCCTTCACATGCTTGTGCACGTGTAGATGGACTTTCCCATCCACACATTTTTACCAAATCAGCACTCATTTAGAGAGCATGAATACAAATTTCAGAGAAACGATTTGTTTACATCAGGGTTTTTCTTAACCAGGACAGACTATAGAATACAATACAATGAATTCTAGAAAATAAATATTTATCAAAAGCAAATTTAAAAACATATTATTATTATTATTACTTTTAAACATAAATTTTTTTATATGACATATATATGCTTTGTCTGTAATTTACAGATTAAAAAACACAATAAGTAGCCTAACTTATATATGTAAGGACAGGTTTACATTAAATACAGCCTTTATACAAATGCTTTATACAGTTTAGAAATATACTCTACAAAACAATGTCACCAAGTGACAAAGGAAAGCATTGATCTGTTCTCTTAAAATGATGTTTCATTTCTGTCCAATTATGCATATTGCAATTTTTGAGTAAAGATTCTATCATGTAATGATTTTTTACTATCTCTATAAAAAATGTTACTATTTAGTAGTTTCTATGTGAAAGAAATATAGTATTAAAAATATTTACATTTTATGATATTTTTATAAAGTTAACCAATAATATACTATCTGTTTTTAAATACTTTATCTAAATAAACAAATCTGTTATTAAAATAAAAAGTATATAGGAATATTTCTAAAAAAAGGAAAATTAAATTTTACTAAATCAATCAGTTATATGCAAAATTTTATTAATCAATTACAATACTATATATACAAAATATTATTATTTTAGCTGAACATATCTTTATCTATTTCTGATTCATTCAAGCATATCCTACCTTAAATTCTATCATTTCTTTTGATTCTTAATTCCTTACTTCTTAATTTTGAATTTTTAAAACATAAATAAGAAAATTAAACAATTTCAAATACTTTTCCATTTTAAATTGCAATTAATAATTATTGTTTAATAAAAATTTGTTAGACAAATGTATATTTAAATTAATATAATTCTAAATTAAGAAAAAATTATATTTGGAAATTTCAGGAAAAGGAAAACATCTGGTCAGTATTTTGATCTTTATCAGATAGAAAAGAATATTCTTTTAACATGTTAATCCATATTTCATCAAATATATCCTTTGCTATCTAACTGTAAATTGAAAATGCAAATGTCCAATATTAGTGTTGGACAAAATGTTAAACATAATTAAAATAACATAATGCACATGTTACAGGTATCAGCATTCACTTTGTGGCACATTAATGGTGGATATGAACAGCTACACAGCACAAAAATGGCAGAGCTATGATGAAAGCATGCACAAACATTAATGTTTGTGCTTGGTGTAAACCAGCCTTTAGAATGGGTGCTTATCATGAATAATTACAATATATATAAACATCAATTGCACTGAAAAGCTCATATATGTGTTATGCATCCTCTCTTTTTATGATTAATTCATTAAATAATGAGATGATATATTTTAAATTAAATTTACCCTTTAAATTGAAAAAAATTATGTTATAGATATTTTTATCAAATATTTATTTTGTTATTCTTTTTGAACATTTCTGTATAGTATGAAAAATATTCTACCAGAATTTTACAAATTCATTCTGAGCCATTTGGTCTCATTTTTATTCAATTTAAATTTTCAACATAGTAAACTTCTAAAGAATTCATTTTTAATTTTTTGATATGAAATTAAAAATAAACATATCTGATCGGAAAAGAAAAAATTTTTTATTACAAAAACTTCTCTTTGTAGTCTTTAGATAGGTAGGTCTAAAGACCTACTTGTGAGATCTCAAGACCTTCATGGTTCTTTAAGAGAGCCTTGAAGGTCTTGCTTGTGAGGCCTTTCTTCAAGACTTCATGAATAAATAAAACAAGTCCTTAAAGTTTTTCTTAAAAGTTAAACAGCATTAATCAGGAGAAAATTTTTTTTTCTCCTGATTAATGTTGTTTAACTTTTTTAAATTTTAAAAGATTTTTTTGATATAATATTTATAAAATTCCAATAAAAAAATCTTTATTAATAAAGTTTATATTCTTAATAAAATAATTTGAGTGCAATATACAAAAATAGAATATTAAAAGTTCAAAAGCCAAATTATCATGTAAAGTAAATAAACTTTTATCATATCTTGCCCTATTCATTATATTATCAAGAATGAAAGAGCAAAGTTCAGAATTTTTAATTGTGTAATTTTAAAAATTAGTATAAAAAATTATTATTACTACAATTTAGATATCAGAATCAAAGTTCACATGTTATTTTTAAAATTTTCTGATATAAGATAAATATTTTAAAGTATCTCTTTCAATTTTTTTTGTGTTAAGTGTTAAGTGTTTTTTTTAATTATAACTTAACACAGTTTAAGCTACTAAAACATTCAAAATTTTTAGTTAATGTGTCTGAAATTTGGTGTACCTATGTACTGATGAGGGACTGTCCTCGGTCTGAAAACGTTATACAAAATAAAGGTCTGATGTCTTGTAATGACTAATTGGGCTGTTTTATTATATGTTGAAGTAATAGCAAATAGAATTGGAATAGCATTTAAAATTTCTTTTAAAAATCACTTTATAAAGTAAAAATCAAATTCATTATTTGAGACAAATCCTAATTTCAAAGATTAATATAAATAAAACAAGAAATATACTTTTCTTTGAAAATAAAAATAATCTAATTTATATAACATTTAAAATAAAAACTTATTTCATAAAAAATAATTCAGAAGTTATAATTACTTTGAAAAATCTAAAAGCATTATAAAATAAAAGTTTCAGGACAAATTATACTGATTAATTAGGTTTGCGATCCTAGAAATGTTTATAGTTTTATATACAATCATCATTATAGTGTCAACATATCTTTTGAAAAATTTATCCACTAGTGGAAAAGTTATTAAACAGTTTCTCTTTAATTTTTCTTTAAGATTTCTGGAATGTATCTTGCTAGTGGGAATTTATAGGACAGCCTCTCATTTGCATAAAATAGTTATCAAATGTGAAATATGAGTTTTTTTATTATTAAATATATACAATTTGACAAAGTATGGAATAATTCTTGATTAACTGCTGCTCTTAAATAATTACACATATTTGCAATAGTTGGTTATAATAGAATGCTAAGATACATTGATTTGAAGTCCATAACCACTATAAGTTTTGTCCCATAATCAAACTTTTCTAATGCTTGTTTCATTTCAGGTGAGCTAAATACTACTGTATTATGTCCCTTAAGTTTAATCAGCATTTATGCCATTTTTTTATTGTTAAATATATTAGTGCAGTAAACTTTTCTACTATAGATTGGATGTAAATTCCAGGCTTGTGTTTTGATATATGTAAATTATTATGGTGCCATGATGTATCTCATTCTACATTTAGGGACAAACCTATCCACAACTACTCATTTAATAAATCTATACATTTCTCTATTAATTTTTCCTATTGGATCTATAATTTTCATTTTGCATTCTGTTTGTCTTATGTATTGATTTACATTTATTGGTTAATATGAGGATGACAATTTTATTTTTATCCACTCTTGTTAAAGTAAAAGCATTATCCCTGATATATTGTATTGGAAGATAAAGACAGCATTTAATTTACCAACTAATTACAATATATAATAATCAGTCAATGTCTTGATAGTTAACAATAAAAATAAATGTAATATTCTTATAAATAATTGAATATATTGAGAAAATAAACTAAATATACTATATAATAATATGATTATTTGTAAAAATTAGAATTAAAATTTCAAAAATGAAAGTATGATGAATGAAAACAATGATCAGCTGTAAGAGCACTGAAAATAAACTAGCTGATTATTTTATGCCAATTAATATCCAGTTTAAAATTTGAATTCAATAATTCAACAAGTATAAATTCTTTATGCTTATTGAAAAAATTGAGAATTAGTTCATCTTAATTATTGAATTAGTCAATAAGGATAAGAATTACCCTATATTGACTAATTCAAACTTACCCAAATTTAAATCTAATGCAAAGGTATAAGAACCAGACACAAAAAAAAGGATGCTTTCTTTATATCATACCACTGGATCAGAGACTTGAACCCATTAAATTTTATTGACTAATCACAGAATTAACAAATTAGATCATCATCATGAGTGGTCATAAGATAAGAACTATTTGTAATCAGAATTATAAAAATTGTCAAAAAAGACAATATATTTCTTACTTTTTCTATTTCAAATTGTTTTATTCCTTATGCTACTTTCCCTCTAATAAATACATTTGTTTCCATAATCTAAGATACAAACAAAAAAAATTATTGCCACTTTTCTGAATATATCTGGATATGAGTAAAATTAATATATATTACATAAAGTGCAAAAGTGTGTAAGAATAAAATATGCAAATTATTTCTATAGTTCTTGCATCAAAATCAGCTGATTATAAAAAGCCATCATGTAAAGATTGATTGCCAATTTAATTTGAAGTGCTGAAAGAGAAAAATCAGATAGCAGTTTAGACTAACTACTAGATATCATTTAACTGATGAATTGAGATGGAGAGCAATTGAGAAGCTAGAGATAGGCAGAAGTAGCCAAATGGTAAAATGTTAGTCATACTGTGATTCACAGGTTGTGGAACTAGTTTCAAAATTTTTAAACAGTATCCTGGGAGGTATAGTTTGCTTGTCTAGTTGAATGTCCTAGAATGCCCAGTCAATCTAGTTGAATATCCTCTCTGCTATAGAGCAGATAGGACATTCAATTAGACTGGCTGGGTGCAAATGCTATAGATTTCCATTCAGAGGACTCTGAATTGAATTAGGAAGCATTACATGACATTAATTGAATCCAGTGTTTTCAGTTAATGTCATGACTTTCACGAATTTAACCCTAAATGAGGAGCTACTATATTTCATTTTAATGCATCCTTCTAAGATTTGTTCTCATATTCTAATTTTTGCAGTTTAAAATCCTTAGTATTTATTTTATTCTTTTTCCATGTCGATAAAATATCAATCTATTTTTAATAAGCTATTTTAATTATTTTTCTCTGGTATTTGTTAGATTTGTTTTTGGGATATAATAAAATATTGTTTAACTTGGTAGCTGAACAAAAAATATTGTATCTATATGTTTTCCAAATATTCAATTGCAATAAACTACAAACTGAAATTTAAGGCATTAGCATATTATGTGAATATTGACTTGTGTTAATACATTATGAGTAAAATTTTGTTCTTTTTTCTCATATTTGATAAAATTAAGTAAATAAGTATAAATGGATAGAAAGTGAATTTTAGAAAACAAATATTGCTGGATATATGCAACTATATTTATTAAATATAAAACAGGACAATTAAGAAATCATCAATACAACAATAATTAAATTTCTGTTATAATTGACCTAACAGAGATTTCAGTAATTAATATTAATAATGCAATTCTTATTTTAAATAAAAAAAGTATAAACACAAGTTAATATATTTCTTAAATAGAGTAGGTAATCTGTTAACTTTTAATCTTTAATTGTAAACTAGTGATTCAATTAAATATTAGGAAAAATGGCTATTAGAAATTACTGCATACTTAACGTTTTATTTCTTACACTTCATTATATGGAATATATTTTCTCTAAAGGGATATAATTCTATTTCATTATTTTAGAAGTTTTCATAAAAAAGATAAAGCTATTGGTGGAATTATAAGAGATTAGATCAGGAAATTAGTAGGATCAAATGAACAACTTTGTTATAAATAGTATTTACTTCTATAGGAATTCATTAATAGGAGATTTTACTATGTATATTATTTATTAAAGATCTGTTTGGATGTATGTGCATCATCAATCTAGCTATTAACCTTATAAGCATTGAAAATCAGGTATAAATTCACTATGCTAGTGATCAGTGAATAGTGGTATAGTCTGGTGTAGGATTTGCCCCCTAAAAGTCTGACAATTCTAGGCACACTTCATCTGATCTTGTTTTTGATTATTATGGTTGATTTTCATATAGCTTTTTTTTTCTGAGCATAATGACAAATTATGACTACCAACTTTGTTAAAATGATCAGAAGTAATTACCTATGTAATAGAAAGGCATATATGCACTTTGAATTATAATTGCTTAAACTCTTTATTTTAAAAATAAGAAAAACTAGCACTTTTAGCAGCAACATAAAAATATTAGTAATTAATTAGTAACACAAATATTTAAAGTTTATTATTCATAATATTTTTCTGATGTTCCATTAGAAAAAACATTTTGATAATAAAACTTAGATAAATAAAATCAGTTAAATTTTATTTAAGTAGAATAAAAATCATCAGAATAGAAAAACAAAATTATAATTTTTTGAGTCAATGTAGAATAGAAAAAATCATTAAATGAATAGGATCTTAAAATTCTCAGCATCATTAAATGTCTATTGTCAGATTTCATTTCAGAAAATGTTAACAACATATTTAGTAATGATATTTTTTAAACATTGTAGAAATGTTAAAACTTATTGAAAATGTTATCATTTATATGCTTTTAAGAATCAGTATTTTAAATGAAAACTAAGAAATTTAAATATGTGCATTGCTTTTTATTTGCTAAACTTCAAATAAGATTTTGTATCAAAGCAAAATAATAAATTGTTATGATACTCCAACCTTTGTATTGAGATGATAAAGCACAAACAAAAAGCACCTAACTCATATTATAAATGATATAAAAAGTTTTTTTACTTCTGTTTCAGGCAGTAAATTCTCTCTCTTAGGAAGACATGCTGTATTAATGTCATCATCACTACTAAAATCCAATTTAGATAATGAATGTAAATGAGATCGTCTTTCTCTACAGAAGTTTTCTTCATCTGGACTGTGCTCCATATCTTCAATATATCTGTAAAAAAATAAAAATTTAATTGAAGAATTCTAATGTAATTCCAAAAATTGATTTGTTAACTTCAACATATTAAGAACATCTATAACAAAGCAGAAGCTTAAATATAAAAAAAAAAAAAAAAAAAATTGTGCTTTATAAATTATACTACATAATAAAAAACAAAAATAACTCAGATCATTTAATCACTTTTGATTCTTTTCATTATTTGATTTTATACTTTTGAAAATTAAATTTTAAATTTTGATTATTATTATGTCAGTGGAAATGAATTAATTTCAATCATTTTTAGCATATTTGATCTTTTAGTATAACAGTTTTCAAACTTTGTTTAATGATACCCATAGCTTATAAAAATCCATTGCAACCCTCTGTCTTTTCATAAATAATCTATAGAAATATTTATTAAACATATGGAATCTATGATTAGTTTCCTAAAAATGTAGCCTTTTATCAAATACTAATGGCATTTGTGAAGATTTCTCACAGGCATAATAAATATTGTTCTAATGAATCCCAATAATATAAATATTTCATTCAAATAGGATAATATTTATGTTAGATATAAATTTCAATAGACAGATACAGAGACTGATATTATTTTATATAGATCATATTCTGTAAGATTGATTTTCAATAATATATATAATGAATTTTATTCAAATTAGTTCAGAATTATGGCTATTTATTTAATATTAAAGAATAAATAAATTTCATATACACATATTCAAATGTCCTATTATTTATTGAAAAAGTAAACAAGAATTTTGTTTATTTGTAACAAGAAATTATTGCAATATAGTAGGTTCCTGACTTGAGTTAATTTGTCCAAAAAATTCTTGTATAAATCAAAAACTCTGCAAGTCCAACAATGCTTAAATTCAATATAAATGAATGAGCACATTAGTAAAAGGCCTAGTCAAATGAAATTTATCAACATACATT
Organism: Androctonus mauritanicus; assembly: GCA_011317285.2. NCBI lineage: Eukaryota > Metazoa > Arthropoda > Arachnida > Scorpiones > Buthidae > Androctonus > Androctonus mauritanicus. Next base: position 2,928 of record WUQG02036697.1, on the reverse strand, counting down.
CTTTAAGAATAGATAAGAAAATTTAAAGATGCATATGATATTTTTTCATAAAAGTAAATTTTTTAATGAAAATTTCATTCATATTTTATGGAAATTCATTGAAAATAAAAAGATTCGTGCATTTGCATCTCTTTGAAACTGTATAAATCAGGGATGTACTGTATTTGTAATTTTAATTTGATTCTAATTTTAATTGCCAATTATCTAAGATATAAATGGAAAAATAAATCTGGAGTGTTTAAAAATCTTTAAGATATCTAAAATGAATAAAATCAGCTAAAATAAAATATCAATAATTAAGCATCATTTCCAGGTTAAGGATTACAGGAGTTAAATGCAACTTGGATAACTGAGAATTTACTATAATTTTCTTGAGCAAATCTTTAATACAAATATATCACACTTTGCCAAGACAGATGATGTTTTCACTTAGGAGTAACAAATCCTTAAGCAATTTAAATCTTACATTTCAAATAGCACCCAATATAGATTTAATTCTATTGGAAAATTTTAGATTATAAAAAAATTTATCAATACGTCATTTTTATTAATGGTTATAAAAATTAACTACTTTTAAATACAAATATCTTTTTTTAATAATAATTCCTTACTTTTCAATATAATATACTTAGATAATTAAAGAGCAACAATTCAATTTCTGGATAAGCAAAAATAATGCAAAAAAATTTCAAAATCATCAGCTAAAACTAATGAAAAAGATTTTTGAATTATTCAGTTTAGAATTTTAAAATATTCTATTTTGGTATTATCTATTAGAAAAAACATCATTAATAAGTAATTAATGATGCTTAGTCAAATAGGTTTACATTAACTTTGGAATTTTAAGATGATTTCATTAATTAAAAAACAAACAATTAATATTAAATAAATGCAAATTAACAGTTATTATTGCTATTAAAAGAAAAATATAGTCATCATTTTATGAAAATTAAATATGTTTCAAAAAAATTCATCATTTACCTATAACTTTATTTCTACTTAGTATAATAATTACAATTATAAACAATTAAGGAAAAATTAAAAGAAAAATCAAATTATTCATAATATAAAATTATTAATTATTACAAGAAATAGAGCATCAAAATCAAAAGAATGTGAAGGAAAAGAAGGCAGTAATAAATATTAATAAACAATTCTAATATATAAGATTTGAAAAGATTATATAAATGATATTTTAGAAAAATAATAAATAGATATATATTTAAGTGCTATAAATTTTTATTTTCGAATTAAACCATACGATGTTTTTATATGCATTGGTTTAATTAACATTAAAATTGTTTATACTTTTTAATAAAATACAAAAACAGTAATAAATATAGATAAGAAAAATAAGGACATATTAAATAAGGTTAATTAAGTAACAAAGATGAATATATAATCAATTATTTAATACATATCACATAATACACAATTTTAAAAATATTCATGGTATGCTAAAGTTTAGGCAAGAAAATATGAAAATTATATTGTAATTGCAAAAATATAACTTGTAATATATATTTAGTTAATCAAATAAGTATTTGATTTTAAAATACAGCCCCATTATTATAATTTATCAGTGTTTTTATGATATTTAATTTTTAAAATTTGTTTAAGACATGATTTTAATAGACATGTTTGAATTTTAAATATTGCAATTATATTGTAAGCAGATAATAAATATTTGTTAGACTAGCTGATACAGGCTAAAGAAACCTAAATATGTATTTCTAATTATTTCAATATGTTAGAATTTCTAGTTTCCATAAAAAAAGTATTACACAAGTAATTTTATAATAGAAACTTGACATATTGTAATATTTATAACTTATTATAACTTTATTATAAAATTATAAATATTGCACATGTAATTAATCTGTAATTAATTCAATTACAGATTGATGGAAGTTTTATTTTAAAATTTATAAAAAAAAAAAAAACAGTGATATGCCTAATTATTGGTATTAATAAATGGATAAATAATCTGAAAAACCAATATATTCATAAATGGAAGATATTAGTTATCCAGTTTCATAAATGATCAAAACAAATATATTTGTCTAAATCATTAAAATTACATCCATAGAATTTCAATAGTGTTTCATAAAACAACTAGCTTGTTAAAATTGATGAATTAATCATATGACTTTTTCCATTATTCAATTTTATAATTTTCAAAAAATTCATTATTAAATTCAGTTCACTAATGGTTTAGACCATTGATAATAAAACTGGATTTAATCAGCTTTAGTACACTTGATCCTTTAGTGATCCAATCATATACAAATTTCATTCAAATTAGATATTTTTATTGACTTTCTAATTATCTAATTATCTTATTTTTTCTTTCTTTTGACACTATTTTGTCAAAAGAGAAAATTCAAATTTATTAAATGAATAATGGTAATCCCATATCCATCATTGTCAATGAGTATAATTTTCATAAGTCCCAATAACATATGAATTTTATTCATATTGGATCTTTATAAAAATTATTGTGATGATGGATGGAGAAACTTAATTCATATATTTTTTATTTGTATTTAGAATGGAAAGGTCAAAAAAAAAATCTAAATTGTAATCTACAGACTGGAAATTAATATTTTATGTAGATCTTGCAAACATCTTGTAAACAGAAATCAAAATCTATGTAAAACAAAAAAAACAAAAAATATTTTTTAACAAACACTATTGCTGTATATATATTCATGTATAAGCCGAGGTTTTCCAAAAAAAAAAAATTTCTGAAGTGGGGAAACAGCTTATACATAGGTCAAGAAAAAAAAATCAACTTTTTTTTTTTACTAGAGAAATTGAAGTAATAAGCAAAACCACAACTTAGTGAACATCTCCTGAAGACCAGGAAGGAAATTTTGCAATAATTCATTTAATACAATACCAGGCAAAATTTTATCTTACCCCAAA
>WUQG02036686.1:0-10819 GCA_011317285.2 Androctonus mauritanicus | reverse complement strand
TATCTCATGGTGATTAATCCCTTTTCACTTGCTTCTCAAATGTAATGATATCAAGCATTGATGTGCTTAGTACATGAAAGAAAAATTGGATTTCCTACTGACCTAGCAGCACTTTGGTTATCATTGTGATGATTATTGAATCCTTTCCAATAAATCCTAGTTCACTCAGGAAGTTTCTCAAGTAGATTACTTCTCTAGAACTGTCAGATAACAACAGTTCTAGAGAAGTGTATTCAGCTTCTGTGCTCGAAAGAGCTAACTTTTCTGTTTTTGTGCTTCTCAGCAAATGGCAGCTCCAAATAATTTGAAAAAATATCTGGTGTATGAATGTCTGTCATTTACATCACTAGCCCAGTCAGCATCGAAACATCTGACCAGCTTGTCATGTGATTTGCTGAACTTCAATTCTATATCTTTGCTTCTTTGCAGGTATCTTAATATACATTTTCCTGCATCAATATGGGATGAATCAAAGTCAAATTTGAATTGACTTAATGCACTGACTGCATAGGAAATATCAGGCCTTGAAAATACAGAGAAGTACATGAGGGATCCAACAAGATTCTGATACAGAAAGTCAGTAACCTCCCTTTTTTGATCTGTGAAAGTTATTTCAGGCTATTTTAATTTGCTACTAGCATCTAGTGAAGTAGCGATACTCTTGCAATCATCCATGTGAAAACATTTTAATATGTCCTCCATGTATTTAGATTGATACATAGTAATAGTGCCATTTTTCAAATCCTGCTTGAACTGTATATCTAAGCAATAACTGATGGGTCCAAGGTCCTTCATCTTGAATTCCTTCATTAGTTCCTTCTTAATATTTTCAATTAATTTTGAATTGCTTAAGGCAATTATCAGATTGTCCACATAGAAACTGATTATAATAGTTTCATTCTTATTTCTCATGAAATATACACATGGTTCAAACATGAGTGGTTTTAGTCCATACTTACATAGTTTTTTGTCTAATTTTCAATACTGCCATCTAGATTGCTTTAGATCATAGATTGCCTTTTTAAGTAATAAGACTTTATCATCCTCCATGTCTAATAACTCATTTAACATCTCAGGCTTTTCCATATAATGTTTTCATCAAATTCTTCATTTAAATAGGCTGGTATGACATCCATATGATGGACAATTAAATCATATTTTGCAGCCAATGCCATGATAAGCCAGATAGAACTGGCCCTAGCTACTGGTGAAAAGTCTCCTGGTAGTCTATACCATGGCATTGTGTGAATCCTTTCACAATCTTCATCAATCGATTACAGGACGGTTGGTGACTTCTCAAGTTTTGTTTTTTATTAAAGCACTATATTCGCTTTGTAATACATTTTGCCATTCATCACTGCTTATACCATTAAGAGCCTTTTTGACAATTTTTGGATTGTCATGACAAATGAGATTTAATATCTCGCTGTTTTCAGGAACTTCATTCTTGTCTATTTTAACAATTTTAAAAATTTCCTGGGCCTTCCTTGTTTTCCCATTTGCTCGAGAGCTGGCTTTCAGTTATGTCTTAATTGAGAACTGAGGTGGCATAAGAAATAGTAGTTTGATTCAGGGGGTGCAGATAATAATTTGATATCAACATCCATACTATTATCTGCACCCCCTGAATTCAAATCACCGTCATCTGATGATGGAATCGATTTCCAAGGCTTAAATTCAAAGATCTTGATTTCTTTTTCAGGTATTTTGAATTTTTCTTTGATTTCTTCTTCAATGAAGTGCACATTGGGATTTTTGATAATTTTTCAAATTTTAGGATTCCAAAGTCTAAAGGCTTTGGAATTATTGCAATATCCGAAAAAAATGCATTTGTCTGATTTGGCCTCAAATTTTCCATTTCTGCCATTTTTTTATAATGCATATGCTTTAATTCCAAAAGTCCTAAAATGACTTATGTTTGTCTTTCTTCCATTCTAGATTTCATACAGAATTTTTCCTAGGCTTCGTGATGGACATCAGTTTCAGATGTGGTTTGCAGTGTTGAGGCCCTGCAGTGTTGAAGTCTGAGTTCTCTTCAGGACTGTGGCAAGTTAGTACTTAATATGCTGCACTGTGCCATATCTACTAAAATTCGATTTTGGCATATCTACTAACGTTCAAATCTTGTTATGGCATATACTGAACTGTGAGATTTTTTCAGATTCCATTTTTTTCCAAATAATGGTCAAATTCCTTGTTGCAGTATTCTTTCCTGTTGTCATTCCATAAGGCTTTGATTTTAGTACCGGTTTTAGTTTTGGCTGCAGCTCTGAACTTTTTGAATGCTTCAAAAATGTCTCCCTTTTGTTTTAGGAAGTAGACTTCACCCCATCATGACATGTTGTCAATAAAAGTCACAAAATATTGCACTCCTCCAATTAATTTGCTGTGCATTGGTCCATAGATGTTGGAATAAACTAGTTCTAGCAATTTTGAATTTTTGGTTTTACTCACTTTTGGGAAAGGAATTTATGCTTTCCCTTAATGCAGGTCTTGCATACAGGTAATTTTTCATTCAAATTAATTTTTAAGCCTAGAACTAGCTGTTTCTTGATTAAGTCATTCAAATCTCATTCATTTAAATGACTGAACATTTGTGCCACATTTTTAAGTCTGGGTTCTTCTCTGAGTTAGTGAAATTTGCACTATTTCTCAAAGTATTAACATAATAAAGATTTTCTGACCTTTTTGCAGTGAAACAACTTCATTATTTTGATTTAATATAACTGCAGATTCCTTTTGGTAGGTGATACTATATCCTTTGTCCATTATTTTTTCCACAGATATTAAGTTTGACCTTAGATTCGGAATATGCAATGTTTCATTCAGTATCATCATCCTTCTGTTATCTTTCTCAAATTTTACAATCCTGATGCCTTCAATTGTCAATATTTCAGAATTTGCTATTTTTAATTCGTCATGTTTACTTCTGTCCAATGATTGAAACATATTTTTGTTTGCACAAATATGTGATGATGTTCCACTGTCAAGAATCTAATGGATTATATTTTCTTGAATGTTTAAGCACGTATGAAATGTTTCATAACATGTTGAGACATGGCTGTCCTTCTTGAACTTTTTCTTAGATATTTCAAGTTGTTTCTGATAACAACAATCAGTGATCGTGTGTCCAGTCCAATAACGACAATCAGCAAATGTGCATCCAGTCCAATACTACAATCAGTGATTGTGTGACCAGTTATGTGACATGTCACGATGGGGTGAAGTCTGCTTCCTAAAACAAAAGGGAGACATTTTTGAAGCATTCAAAAAGTTCACAATGTTCACACTTACTTTTCAGGTTCCTTTTTGAGTTGTTTCCACTTTGAATTGGCTTTTGACTTCCATTCTGGTTTTCAAACGATGAATGGCAATTTCCATTTGAGTTTTGAATGAACAGTGCATTTGCATCATCAGGTTTTGCTGCTCTCTATCTGTGCAGATCCTCCCTTAGTTATTTTCTCACATCATTAAGTGGAGGCATAGTTTTCATAGTTCATATGGCACTATGGATTGATGCAAAACTTTCTGGTAGGCTTAGTCATAATGCACTAATTACAATCTTTTCTGTAGTTAATTTTATAATTATTTCATCAAAAACTCTGAGTATATTGGTACAAAATTCGAGATGTTAGTCGAGTTTGTCTTCAGAAGTCAGACATTTAGTTATTAATCCTGTGATTAATGTCACAATTTGGGCATCACTGGTTTCCTCATGGACTTCTTTAACCTTCTCCCACATTTCATATGCAGTGGAAAAACCTCTTAGGTATTTTACTTGTGATGCAGATAAAGAGAGTAATAAGTTGCTTTTCACCTTCGCATTTGATTTATCCCATTTGATGCTGTTTGAACAGTTTTGGAATCATTTATATCAATGACAGGTCATTCGATTTTGGTTTTTAAATAGTCCCATGTATTGTTGGTGACATAGATGGCTTCAATCAGCATTTTCCAAATGCTATAGTTCTCATTGGTCAGCTTCTCAATCTTTGATGCTTCTGACATGTTTGATTTTATATTTTGAAGAAAACTTGCAACAAAATGGAAATAAATTTGTGATCTTGTTGATTTTGTTTGAGATATCTAAGCGCAGTTGAGGAGTGCTGGGTCCATAACCTGTTGGAGTTAACTGTTTTATGGAACAACATAGAGGATAGAACATATACATCTGTAAACTCTGAAGAACTGACATACATTAATGTGGAAAAGTTTTCATGGCATCATTAGCAAGTGGGTGTGAAAAAAGGGGAAAAGACCTCTAAGGGAAGGTTCATCATCTGGACATTAAGGTTTGATTAGTGATTAGCCAGCAAGGAATGATTGTCATCATAAATACATTTTCAACAATATTCAACTGTTTTCTACAACTTTTCTTCATTTTTATGAATAAATAATTTATTCACTTACTTTTTTAATATTTATTTTATTAAATGATAAATTAATATAAAAATAGTAGGCTATAACAAAAAATTAAATATATTCAGATTTTCTATCATTAGATAAAGGGATGATGAATTATTAGATTAGAAGTTAAAGATGAAATAGACTATATTGTAAATATAGACATTCCTTGATTTGCAAACATTCAAATTACAGTATATACAGTATATTCATATTTGAAAATGTAAAACTTCAGAAATAGTTCATTATGATAGTAGAATGCTCTAGCAAACAATATAATGTAGAATTATATAGTTAACATATTATTGCATTATTTCAAGATATGGCGCTTACACCAAAAATCCCTCTCTTTATATTTGGAACTTTTTATTCAAGTTATGTAAAACTTCTAATTGGTCCAATTGTAAAATTTATTATAAAACATATTATATAAAGTTATTCCAGTACTTTTGAGAGCCAAATAACAGCAGTATCAAAGATATGTATAAAACTTACATATGAATTACGTTTGTAACTCAAGGACTGCCTGTAATAATTTATCTAATAGAGAGTAAGATGGTAATGATATACTATATTTAAAAATAACAACAGCATCTGATTATTTTTCTTTTTCTTCTTAATATAACTATGATGAATTCTCAAATTATATACAAAAAAATATAAAAATAAAAATTTATATGAAAACTTTATTTTTAAATTGATAAATAGTTATAAGAAACAAAAATGAAAAATTCAATTAATATATAATTATAAAATAAATCTTTATAATTACTTTTCAGCTCCATTTCCATATAACGAATATACAATCCCTTTTTCTCCATAAACTCCTGTATCTCTATCTGTTGCCTTAGGAAAAAATATTAATTATAATATAATAAGAAAATTATATATATAATAATTTTTAATTGCATTATTTTAGTATTTTTTAAAATTAATTCTAAAATCTACTTTCTTTTAAGAAAAGAAAGAAATAAAAAGCAACTTAAGTTTTATTTTTATATCTGTTTTTAATTATATAAATTTTATTATTTAATAATGTTATACATAAATATTTAATTATAATATTTTATTATTAATTGATGATTCATTAATAATGAAAAATTAATAAAACTAAAGTACTCTGATTAGTAAATTTTGAATTAATTAATTAATAATTTTACTATTGATTTGGCACATTATTTCAAATGTTTTTAAGTTATGATAAGTGTTTCTTTAAATATTAAAATTAATTTATAATTTAATTATTAAATAAATAGAACCAATCAGTTATTGTAAAAATTTTTACTTAGTTAATTTTAAATTTATTCATAAGATGTTTTAGGCAATGTTTGATTGATTAGATGATTTACAGTTGTCATTTAATTGGAATAATTTTCCAATCAAAGAAGTTCTTGCTGAAAACAGTTCAATAAACACTGGCAACATGACCAGTTTGTGATAGATGTAAAACATGAATCACAGAAGTATGAATCTCTATATGCATCAAAGAAAATTTTTCTTTGACATCATATGATAGCTTTCATATGCATATGTATATGAAGATATATTCTGCTAGCCATATATATTTTACATATTCAATAAAATAAAGAAATATTACTTGAGTATTGTCTATCTTGTAAGTTCTAATTTATCTGCTTATTAAATTTTAAACAAATAGCAAATTATTGCTGACAGCCTTGATTAATATTTTTAAAATATTTCTAATTTTATTTTTACATACTAAAATATACTTTTAGAGAGATAAATTTTATAAATTTTTAAATTAAAATATATATCTGAATTAATATATATATATATCAAAAAATGATGTGGCACCTCAATAATATAATATTAAAAGTCCACCAAAATTGCCAAAACAAACACAATAATAATAAAACAGCCTCTTCAGGGTATCAAGTGCATTGAAAACGTTTCTGAAAATTAAAGTGTTTGATTGTTAAAGGGTTTGTTTATTATTATTGATAATATGATAGGAACTAGAGTTTTAATGTATAAAATATATAAATACACAGGTGTTCCCAATTTATAAGGAGGATAAAGTGATAATGGGTTTGAATTATCCATTATCACTTTAAACACAATTTCCCATATGTGCAATTCTATAAATAGAAGTTGGATTCCCATCACCAACACTCAGAATAATCTTCATGTTTTTAAGAAGTAATATAGTGCAGTAATATTGTAATAATTAAGTTAGCTTGTAGGTAATCATCATGTTTAATAGAATATAAGTAAATTTATTATGTCTTATTTATATTCTGCTCAGTAAACACTGTTTATTCTTTAAAATAAACAGAGTCTACTGAAAAATATGCAATCTTGAAAAATATGCATTATGGAAAATATGCATCTTGTGTTTACCAACACTTTATATAGTTAAAAATAAAAAAACATACTAGGCAAAAATAAAAGTAAAATGCATAAATTATATTTGTATGCTCAAGTTTCTAGATAAAGATAAGCAATTATTTTTTTAATACTTCTTTCCAATTATTTGCTGATCACTATAGAATGGAGTTCATTTCCTATTCATCTACAAACTTCCCACATCTATAGTAAAGGTAACAGAATTTTACTGCAGAGACATGAACATCCAAGTCTGATCCATTGAGAAAGTTTTCTGAAAAATTCAAATGCTTATTATAGGCTATTCACAATTATAGCAAAGATTAGCATTTAAGTGAAGGATGAGATTGAATAACCAGATCTGAACTTACTTTAAAAAAAATATGGAAGTATAAAATTCGGAATTAAACAAGAATACTCTAAAGTGGGATCACAGCACATTTTACCCGCAATAATAATGGCTAGTCAACTGGATAGTCAACCAGCCATTATTATTACAAAATCATTAATGATGACCATGGTAAATACCAATTTTTGTTATAAAAAAAAATCACTGTCATAAATATCATTATAAGTTGCAGATTCCCTGTATTACAAAAAAAGTAATTTTGGTCATCTTACATTGAAACTATCATCAGATAAATAAACATTTAGGAATGAGAAGCATTCATTTGATAATAAATGTGGAGGAATAATAATGCTGCAGAATTTGCAATTGGCTAGGCAAGTATGGCCCATATTTGCCAATATCACATACTATATGGAAGAGAGATATTTATGAAAATAAGCAATAGAATCAGAAAGAATCAATGACATTATAAATGGGACAAGATGCAATATGGATTCATAACATGGGATGAGAGCATGTGGATTTATCATCAAGGCAAAAAAAAACAAGGAATTATGCAGAGTGCAAGTAAGGAAATCAAGAAACTATAGATATTTATAAATCACTAATAGAAAGAAGAAATTATATGGAAATAAAAATTATTGTGTTTGAGATTTATTTCCATATTTTTTCTTTCTACATTCATTATTAAACAAGTGTTTTAATTTCAATCTGTTCATCCAGATAATAATAGTCCCAATATAAAGTGAATAAAAGTATTTATGAATTTATAATATATTTGTATATTTTTACATAATTTAAACTTCAGTTGCAATTTATATGCAGAAAGTTCTCAGTTTATGAATGCCTGTACTATGGATTTCTAAGTTTACAAGTTCTTTTTAAGTATCAACAAAATCAAAAATATGAAACATTAACTGCAATAAATAAATGTTAAGCACTCATAAATATGACATTTCAAACCTTATATATAGCTATACAATATTGTGCTATTGGGCTTGTAACAGACATTCAATTATCTGCTATGATATGGGAAGAATCAAAAGAACAGATTGAAAAATGGAAGTAATATGCCTTCTGGCCACTACAATTTCATAAAGTAACTATGTAAATAACTTTCATTCCCAGATTGTACCTAACTCACCTGTCAATAATAATAAAGAATAAAAATTTTTATATTTATATGACATATATAATTTGTTTGATTTTAAAGGCCATGTTTTCACCTCTTTATAAAAATAAATCATTGTTTAATCATAATTATTGATTTGATTAATTTTACAATCTTTATTTAATTTTATTATAGTCAAATTTCATTGTTGAAAATGGAACCCTTATTTTTAATACTACTTCTATGGGAAATTAATTCCTGGTTTAAATTCTTAATTTATAAGTACATGCCAAGAACAAATTAACTTATAAAGTTGGGAATTATCTGTATTACATTGATATTTAATTAATTCTGACAATAAATACCTACAATCCTACTTAAAGAATATATTCACCGTTATTGTTTCTATAACAGTTCCAGCAGGAGCATTCTCAATAACAGTTGCTTCATATTTTTTTTTTTCAAATTGTGGTAGATTATCATTAATATCTAAGATGTTAACAGTTACTGTTGCTGTACTTGATAATTTTGGATCAGTAAATGCTTCAATGGCTGTAATCTATAAATATGAAAAAATAAAAATGTTATGCTAGGAACTTACAAAAAAGTGATATAATTTATTTTTATATGATTTATCTACTATCTGCATAAATGCTAAGTTTATTTATTCCATAAATAATTCATTCTTAAGCCATTCTTTTATAAATAAAAACATAAAAGAAATATGTTCATTTTATGAATTGGATATTATATTCTTCATCATAAAAGTGAAAACTAATTATATCATAACCAATAATTAAATTAAATTAAAATTTATTTATATTAAAATAATAGTTGAATTCTATGCACATTTGTGAAACAAACTTTAAATATTTAATTTATTTTTGAAACTTGTCTTTCATTAATAATTTTAATAAATAACAATTGTTTTTTATATAATTTTAATAAACATAATTTAATATGTTTTTTATATAAAATACATATTAAATTTTATTTTGAAATATTGAGTTCAAAATGTTGATTTATTTATTGAATATTATTAGAGACCCAATAATATAAATTTTATAAATTATGGCTATTATATGAAAAATTTTCAATAATTGCTCAATCTATGTCTCTCTTAACTGAATGAATAAATTTGTTTAGAATTAAACATTTCATATATTTTAGAGAGAATTATTTTAAAAAATTTATAGAATATTAGATGACTTATTAGTTAAATTTCTATACTGCTTTCAACTAAATAAAGATTTATGTCATAATGGGCTAATTAAATTCCATCATTGCTATCCAAATTTATGGAATCTCATTATTGACTATTTAAATTTGTATAACAAACTTTTGAGATAAAGAATAAAGTAGATGGTCCCTTGTTATTATACAACAATGCCCTCACATTTGTCTTCAATGAAATTTCAATCAGATTTCCTAGATAATGCATAAGTAATCTGATCAATATAATAAACAAAGAATTAATCCATTATATGAGCAAAGAATATCTATTATATCCATAAAAGTAAGTTTTAATAATTGGAAATAATTTTCTATTGGCAGAGTCTGATGTTTATGAACAAAAAGTAATTCTAAATTCATTGTAATAATATTTGAAGAAGTAGCTTTGATGGTCAAGAGTTAGGATGTTGGGACAATAGTCCAAAGATCTCCAGTTCATTCCCGATCTAAGGCAGATTTTTTCTTCAGTTAAATTAATTAAAAATTCCAACTTAATCATTAATTCATAGATAGCACCATTCTTTGTATAATCATTAGCATATTTATTAATTATGAAATGGTATTAACATTAGTATAAATTATTTCCAATTATTAAAATTTCTATTAAATTATCAAAGGATTAATTTGGTAGTTTAGGTTCAATTTGTATATCTTCTTTGAAGTTTGGTTTGTAATAGTCTATGTTAAATCTTAAGAAGCTATATACAATTGCATAAATTTATCTAGTAATATATATATATATTATATGTGTATTATATCACATTACTCACTGCCAGCTTCAAGAATATTTCAAATAATATTTCTACAATATCTTCAATAACAAGCTTACTAAAGTTAGGATAATATGGCTAGAATTTGTGGAATAGTATTCAGCAGAAATAAGTCATAACACTAGACAAACTGATTCATATAAAGACTTTGTTAAAGGACATTAGTATTTCTATACTGTTGCAATTGAAGGCATGAATCAAGTAAACAATAAAGACATGATGAAAATTGAATTGATGAAGTACACGATGAAAATTCATTTATTGACGATAATTAATTTTATTTGTTAAATTTTATTAATATATTTACTACAGTAAGGCACAAAAGTTTAGACACTGAAGTAATTCAGCAAATAAATGAACATTACAACATAAGAACCAGTGAAACATTTATCATCATCAGATTTATATGTTTAAAAAAATATGACACAAATAACAACTTCACACTCGGAAAATCCAGAACAAAAAAGCAAAAAACGTAAAGTTGTACTGGCACGAAATGCAATCTTGACATTTTCACAACATTAGATATTTTTCAGCAACATACAGTGACACCTTTATATTTTATGAGATCAAACACATGTTGTTGCATAGATAGTACAAGATTTT
>WUQG02036675.1:0-10819 GCA_011317285.2 Androctonus mauritanicus | reverse complement strand
AGTGCCACCATCTATCGGATTAATAATTAATTAATTAAATTTGAACTAAGGTGGCACCATCTATTATTTAATAATTAGACTATAATTTTGACTATTTTAGCCAAAATTAATCACTAGGGGAGTTTGTGCTATTTTCAGATTTATTTGGATTATGTGATTAATCCCCTTATTAATGGTTCAATAATGATTAGATATCTATATTTTAATATTTTATAGTTCATACTATAAAAAATTAATTTTTTCAAACAATTTCAGTAATTAACATTATTTTGACATAAAATTAGAACAACATAAAAACAGTAATCTAGAATATAAAGAAAAAAGGAGAGAAAAAAATGAATTTTCTGAAAAGTAGTCAATTAATTAAATTTTAGTAAAAACCATTTAAAATAAGAAATTTCAGCCAGAAAAAATTTAGAAAACTTCATCAAAAACTGTAAACACACCTGCAATGAAAGATTAGAATCCACAAAATTGCAGCTGTAAAATTCTATTGCTTGTCTTTGCCTTGTATAGCACATGCTGTCAATAGCATGCAAGAAGTTGAGTTCCCATCTGACAATCTTGTTAAAATTCCAAAACAAATTACCAACCAAGGAATCTGAATCTGAACTAAAGAAGAGGATTATAATAGTTTCAAGACTGAATGAGCAGCATGGATTTGCTGAAACTGGAATTAAGATTTTTGAGGACAATTGATCAAACTGTGTACTTATTGCAACAAATAGCAATAATTATACAAGGAATAAAGAGGATGCTTGTTTGTTTATTATTAGGAGAATTGAAAGAAAAGAAGAGGGCTTTGATCTCACAAACTTCAGCATTTGATTTTCTTATCACATTATTATAGATTGTACATCAAAACTGGAATTACTGTAAATTGGAGATAATCCTAATATTGTTGCTATAGTTCAAGAGGAAGTGCCACCTCATCAAATTGTTATCTAGTTTGCCAGATTTCATTTTTTTGCAAATTTTTCACAAGTACAAAATAAATATATCTGTTTTTTTAATAAAAGTTTATTATCTGGAATCAATCATACTATTTTAACACTTTTATTTTTATGTGAAAATTTGTTTTGATTTATGTCATTAAGAATAATATTAACAGTTTTAGAATCAATTACAAGGAATTTTGGAGATGATTGTATGCAGTTTTATTTATAATTTTGCAAATAGAAAGAGATTAATTTCATAACTGTTTATCAAAATTAAATATGTTCAGTAATATTTATAATTTTTGAAGAAAATTTTTAATTCATTATATGTGATACCAAGAAAGGAATCAATTAGCAAAACAGATGAATAACAGACAAAAGATTTCTATTTTGAATGGACTAGTAGAATATTGTTGGACTAAATTCTAAAATTTGTTAATACAATTAATTTGGATTATGATATTATCATCTATTATCTTAATTAATTAAAACAAACTTTTATAAATAAATGTATATCACCAAAGTAAAAAATTAATTTAAATTTTCTTGAGATAAATCAAATATTTTTTAATTTCATTGTAAATTATACAAAGTAAAAAAAATCTATTACATACCAACATTTTTTGTAAACTTTCAACAGACTGATTAGCTACACTAGTACCATTAATTTCTCTAATTTCATCTCCAACATGAAGGGTAGCTAGAAAATATTGGTTTAATATTTAAATTAACATTAATAAATTTCTATTTGCTTAAATATTTAATTTAACAATATAATTTCAATCATTTTTATATAATATTGATTACATATATAAATTCCATATTATTAATTACAGTAATATATATTATAAAGTTTATCTAAAGTACAAACTTAGATAATATATGCTATAAAAATCCTATATATCTTGGTATATAGGATTTTTATAGCATATATTATCTATTTATTATGACAAGCTCTTTTGGAGATTTGACAGAATAGGCCAATCTAGTGTACAAACTAAATGCAATTTAAATATTTTTTTATTTCGTGTTTTAATGATTCAATTATAACAATTGCTAAAGTTAAATGAAAAAATGGTTATATATGATTTTTATCAGAATCAGTAACTTAATAATTTATATTAAATTCATTAAAATAAAAAATGTTCAGTAATATTTATAATTTTTGAAGAAAGTTTTTAAACTTAATTATACTGCATAATTACTTCACACTTTATTAAAGTACTAGTGAGACGGGATCATTCATTTATTACAACAAACACTTTCAGCAATACAAACTAGTTGCCAATTAGGTTCCAACAAAAAATGGTTACGGATTCTAGAACATCGAGTTCCGAATACAGAATTTTAAGATGAAAGAGGTTTCCTTAGAAATGCAAACAATGTCAAAAAAATATATACAAACAATTTCTTATATACAAACAGCAAAATAAAAATATTAACTTGTACATTAAACTTAAATTAACAACAGAATATACTTTCAACATTGCACAATAAATAAAAAACAGCCTAGTATAAACCTTAATACAGGCGAAGCGCAATACCTTAGTTTTTAGGTTTTTTTTTCTATGAGGTATGTCCATATGGGTGGCATGCTAACAGCAGTACTCTGGTTGAGTACTTTTCCTTTCCTCTTTTCCTTCATAATTTCTATCACTTCTGTCATCATGTTTTGGGATTTCTTTAATCATAGGTTTAATGATCCTAGCCTTGTCCCAATGCATTTCAATGTCTTTATCATAAGCTTCGGCAGCTAGTGCTGTATTAATACTACCTTTCCCTATATCTCTTCTATGTTCTTTCAATCTTTCTCTGAGGGTTCTGTTTGTAACACGTACATAGACTGCATTTTCCCGTTTGAGTTACTTCTATCGGAATTTTATAGACGCCTGAGTTTTGCTTCTGATCTCTTTTTTGCTTCTCGTTTCTTAATTTATTGAATATCGTGGTTGTCCTATATCTTGCAGGCTTCATTTTTGTTTTCTTAATAATGCTTTTTATTGAGCTCAATCTACTTAGGTGGTAGGGAACAGGGATAAATTTTTTGGTCGAATTCACTTCCTGGTTAGGTAGAGCTAAAGTTCTTGGATTTTGGTTTAAGGTCTGTTTTACTTCCATCTCTACAGCTGACATAGAAATTAACCTCAGTAAGGATGAACTAAGAAGTGATATCTTAAAATTATTTTGTTTGAAATTTCAGTTAAGTTAATTCTTTCTCAGCTAAGAGTGTTTTTTTTTTTTTTTTGATATATAAACAAAATAAGAAATTATTTGTGGTTGATTAACCAAAATCTATTTAGAAACCAGGCCAGTTGAATCTACTTAACAATATTTTGATTAGTAGAAATCAACATATTAATAAAACAAGAAAAATCTATAAGAAATTGATCATTAGCTAAAATATCAATAATCTATGACATTGTAAATTTAGATACAATTTTATGCTATATTCTGTTCCATATAACACAATTCAAAATGTAAACAAATACATATGTTCATGATGTTTCCTGATTGGTCACAAACATAATGAAAATTATCATCTTTGAAAGCTTATTTCCTTTATATAATTTAAAAGTAGATTTCAAAATTAGATGTAATAAATGAAATTGTGAAAACATAAGTATCAGATATCTTCAAAACAGTGAATATGAGATATATATGTGAACTGATACATGTTACAATATATGCAATCACAACCAATTTTATATTAAAATACTTTAATTTATCAAATATATCTTTTTAATACTATAAAAACTCTTTCTGACCCCCTTTTTCCTTTCCATACTCTGAATGTTAATATGTCATATGTTATCAAATAGAATTGTGAATGGAGTGATCAATAGCACAGAAGTGAAGCAAACAACAAAAAAGAATATCAAATAGTGTATTTATACAGAGTCAAATTATGTAATATATAAGTAGTGTATTTATTTGCAATATTAAACTCTGAAAGAGATGTGAAACTAAGCAATTTCAAGGGCTAAAAAGACCATTAATTAGATAAACTTTACTGTATCAGTATTATTTTCATACCTTGTCTATGTATCATGCCCCCATGCATAATACGTGCAACTATACATCTTCCAGTTTCATCCAATTTAAGAGTAATACCCTTTTAAAAAAAAGAAAGTTCATTAAAAAATTTTGATATTTATTGATATCTATTCATAAATATTCAAACTTATTAGCAAGAGATAAGATTTATTTAAATAATGCAATAAAAAATTTAGAATAATAATAAAAATTTGTTTCTTTAACTAGATCTATTATATTTAATAACAATAATTTGCCCAAAGTCATATTTTCTTATAGGCTAAATGTGATTTTGAATAAAATTTCCATTGACAGTTTAAAATTAAAAAATATAATTTTATATAATATATTTATATATTTATTTGAATCTTTCATGTTAGAAGTCAGATAAAAGTACTTATTTCACATTACTGATGATACAGTTTAAATCCTCATTAAAAGATGACTATGATGGAACTGAGGTTCAATAAAAACATGTAATTTTAATATAATTTATCCTATTCATTGTTTTATTAATATTTATTTTTCTAAAAATTATTAACTGAAGTTTACAGCAGAATAATATAAATTTTTCTGAAATTTGAGACTCTTTTTATATTTTAAAATTCTACAATTTCTTTTTTATTTTTTTTTGCAAAACTGTAGAAATGTGATTTTTGGATTGGGAAAAAAATGTAGATCTACTGTAGATGATGAAGTGTTAATATTTATATGATAGTAAAATATATCCTTCATAACATTTGAGTTATAAAATTTACTTTTGTTTTTATTAAAACTATTACTATAAACAGATATATTACTAACATTATAATGGTGAGTGAATAGGACTAATAACACTATCAGATCAAATGTAACTAAAGATATTTCTGAAGGCTTGAAATTTATATAACTTTAAATATAATTTATTTATTAAATTATTTTTATTTCACAAAATGAAATATGTTTTTGTATTAAATTAAATACAAAATTTTATTTGAAATTAAGAAAACAAAAGTACAAATTCTCTATTATTATAGAATATTCTATAAATTCAGTTTCATTATTATTTTCATTGTCAATTTTATTTTTTCATTTGTTTGAAAAAATCTTATATGATTTAAAATCTGTAAAAGAGTAACTCTAACTGGATTCTATTTCCTCACCATTGGTTCATCAGTATTTTTTTGGAATCGAACAAGCTGAACTCTGGTGACATTTTCCATTTCAGTTTCACCCATGCTCTCACTTTCTTGACTACCATTTAGGAAAGGAAGAATAGGAGGAGGAGTTACACGGATAGCATCTTCACCATATACTTCATGTGCTACTACATCATGTGCTTGAAGCAAAGCCTATTTTAGAAAATAATTTATTATTACAGTGCTTTAATTAGAACATCAATTTTAATAGTTATATACATTAAAATATAGTAAAAATTCTTCTAATCTGATACAATTTGGTACAACAAAAATAAATTGTCAACTATGACAAACTAAACAGGAATTTTAATTAATTTTTTAATTATTCAATTGATTAATTGTCTATAATAATTCAAATTTTAAGAAATTTAATTATATTATTAACTATTACATTAAATTTAAATAAGAGGGCTTATAATATTACTAATTATTTTTAAAGTGCTTATTTAGATTAACAGAATTCAATTGCTTTTATAATAATAATAAAAATTTAGCATGATAGTAAAAAACAAAACTAAACAAAACAAAAAGTAAAAAATTTTTATTAGTAATATTTTTGATTAGTAATTTTTTGTTTCACTACACGTATTTCATATAGCATCATAAAAAATTACTTAAAAAAGTATAAAAATTAATTAAGAACAATATTGGTTTTTGATACAAAATTTTTTTAAATATTAAGGCAATTAATATTTATATTCAAAAATTGCTCCAATAATTAAATGTCTTATTATTAATCATTACTAAGCAACCACATAGGGGATTAATCACCGTAATCCAAACGTATTAATTTCAGAAATTAGTCAAAAATTATAGTTTGATTATTAAATAATAGATGGCGCCACCTTAGTCCAAATTTATTTAGTGAATTATTAATCCAATAGATGGTGGCACTGTAGTACAAATTAAATATTAATTATTAATTTACAGTTTAATTTAAAAATTTATTCACCAGGGGGAGTTAATGCTTTTCGGATTATACATATTATTATTATTATTAATAACAATAACAATAAAAATAATAATAATAACTGAATCTAATTGTACCATTTAAAATAAAACACAACAGCATATATATTACATCTTTACAATTTTCAAAATCATTATAATGATATGAATATTTAATAATATAAATAAATAACTACAGCTATTCCTTAGTTTATGAACCCTGTTTGCAAATTTTTGATTTAATAAAAAACAAATGTGTGCCACTTTTTTGTTTTTGCAAAGAAAAATTTTTACTTTTGCAAAGAAAACTGATCAATTATCCACTGTAATTTGTTTAAATCAATGCTTTTTGGGATTCTGGTTTTTTTTTTTTTTTTTTTTTTTGATATATCTGATTGTATCACATATATTAAATTCACTCTGTGTATCATTGATTTTAAGACAAAATTGATTACAACTTTCATTAAAGGATTCTGTATTGAACACAGCATTTAACATATACTGAGGAGTATCCATAATATATTTACTGCATTTTTCCAAAGATTTTGCAACTATATAACACTATTAATTTTATAGAACAATGATCCACATTATTCCAGATGTATAAATCTCTAATATATAAACTTGAAAAATGACTGCATTTTGTTGTTCTATTGGAAGATGCTAATTTTTAAAGTTGCTTTAAATGCTAATTGCATCTGTGTTTAATGTTCCTGCTGTAGTACTTTTTCTGATCAGTGGAAAATGCTAAATCTAACCAATGTAATGATTTAAATAAACTGTTTTAGTTGTGTCTATTAGTTTTATTAAAATAATTATCATAATAAAATCTATAATTAATAAATTTTTAACAAGAAATTAATATTGATGTTTTTAACAGAATTAAAAACATCAATATTAATTGTTGTTAAGTTTAGATTGACAGAATTAAAAACATTAATATTAATTTCCAGACAAATTAATTTATTTTTGCCAATAATTTATCAGAATGAAGATTTTTGAAAATTACATAAATTTAAGACAATATTTGAAAATTTTTAACTAATAAACAAAATCATAAAGGTTGGCAAGTTTATTACTTTTTTAGATTTAATTTCAAAAATCACTTGACACACAGCAGCTCTGCAATTCAAAACTGAATGGCAAGTAATAGGCTAAAACAGGTAATATATATTATAAACTATTGTGCTAACTATGGCACTTAATGAACAGGTTTAAGCTCCCAAAAACTTTCATAAGCCAAAGGATATCTGTATTAACATTAAGAATCCATTCTAAAATATAAACTAATATAAAATTTTCCATGTTTATATTTTTCTTATTACTTGAAAAGATTAATAACATTTTCTATGTTTTCAGAATAGCTCTCCTATCATTAATATTAAGCATATCATATTTTATTTTCTAATTTAGAATCTCATCAGATTTATAAGTATTTATGTAAGTTTGAAAAGTTCAGAGCCTGGTCTAGAAATAAATATTTAATAGATTAAAAATAACTTTAATTTTCTTACATAATCTCCTCAAAGTACAAAGCATTTATTCCAGCAATGTTCCAAATTTCATTATGTCCTCTTTGTAAACAATTTACTAAGGTCCACAAAATAAAGTCTATAGTCATTATGACTTCCTCATTTGATGAAAATTTTTATACTGCCAAATATTTTTTCAAATTTAAAAACAGATGATGATCACAGGAGGCCTAATTTGGAGAATACAATGCACGCAGAATCAGTTCAAAGCCCAATTCTTCAATATTTGAAAATTGCAATTTGCAATGACTAAGCCAGTGCATTGCCATAATAAGAGAGCACCTTTTTTTGCCAAACCCAATCTTTTTTAAATAATTTTATAGTCAGTATAGCCTTGCCTTTTGGAAAATAATCAATCATGATGATATTCTGAATCCCAAAAAAACTGATGCTATAAATACACGACTACTAGCACTAAGGCAGGAGGCTACATAAAGTCAAAATAACGACACATAAAAGCGCTTTTGATTTTTAATTCAATCCTTTTCAGCTTCTAGAAGCTGAAGAGGATTGAATTAAAAATCGAAAGCGCTTCTTAGTAGAGTATTTTATGTGTCGTTATTTTGACTTCATGTAGCCTCCTGCCTTAGTGCTAGTAGTCGTATATTTCCATCTGAACTTAGAAAACATGAGGAAAAAGATCCATTTCTGAAGCAGATATTGACAGACAATGAAAAATGGATTGTCTACAAGAATGTTAACTGCAAAAGAGCCTAGGGACATTGCTACAAATAATCATAAACTATTTTGAAGTAAAGCTTCACCCAAGCAAGGTCATGCTCTCAATTTGGTAGGATTGGAAAGGCATGTAGTTTTACAAACTGTTTCCAAGGAATGCAACAATCAATTCAGATGTATGTTATGATCAGCTAAACAAATTGTATAGATTGATCCAAGAAAAGCATCCAGAATTGATTAATCAGAATAGTGTCATTTTCCATCATGACAGTGCCAGACTACATACATCTCTTTAGATGTGCAAAAATTACAAGAATTGGGCTGGGATATCTTATCTCATCTTCCACATTCAGGGAACCTTGCCCTCAAAGATTATCATCTGTTTTGCTCCCTATAAAATTCCCTCAATGGACAGAGCTTTGATTCTGAAGAAGCCATTAATGGCATTTGCATCAGTTTTTGATAGGGAAAGAGAGGGATTTTTATGAATGTGGGATTATGAAGCTGTTCAAAAGATGGGAAAAATTATAAATTGAAATGGACAATATTTTATTGAATAATAATATTTCCTTCCATTTTTATGGATGGAAATATCTTTTTTAAAAAGATCACTTTTTATTTACACGTTAAAAATCACACAAACTTTTTGGCCAGCCCAATATACACAGTACATTCTAGACTTAGGCAATTAATTCATCCAAAAAAATTTTTGCATAAGTCAAAAATTACATTAGTTCAACAATGTTTTCTTTTAATTGTTCTGTTTGCATTAGCAAACAGAATAACTAAATGAAAACATTGTTGAACTAATGTATGAATGAAAAAGTTTTTGCATAAGTCAAAAACTACATTAGTTCAAGAATGTTTTCATTAGTTATTCTGTTTGCATTAGCAAACAGAATAACTAAATGAAATTTGTGAGCATACTTTAAGTTTAGATAAGACATTTTATGGCCATAATATTTTTGCAAAAAAATAAATTATTTAATGAATTTTATAGAAATTTCAACAAAAATGAAAAGAGTTATGCATCTGCATACCTTTGAAACTACATAAGTAGGAGACTTATTATATTGTTAACTTTGTTATCAATTTTATGAATTAGAGATAACTCAAACATAAAGATCTCCTTTCCTAAACTTGACAGTTATCTAAATAATTATCAAGTTTGTTAAAATATATTCATATTATTTCAAAAATTAAATAGAATTTTTGTCATATAAAAATAGTATATTTTTCTGAATTCTTCTACTTTTATACAACTGTAAACTAGTTATTCTAAAAATAATTCCACATTGTAGAAATTAAAATAGTTTATTTGGCTAATATATTTGGAACTTTGTATCATTTATATTTTATTTTTCATTTATTTATTAATAAATATTGGTTTATATTAATTTAGTTGTATAGATAATCTTGACTTATGATCTAATTCAGTTTGAACTCCATTCTCATAAGTTGGAAATATTCAGAATTTGATTTGTTTATGAGCAATATTTATTATTACATTTCATTTTATTATTATAAACTTAATGAACACAAAAATGCAAGAACCAAACAGAAAAAGGATGTATTTTTGTATATCAGACCATTAGTCAGAGACTTGAAACTTTTGTCAATTGTTCTGATCAATCACAGAATTTATTGACGACATTGCTATTGTAAGTATGTGTTTGTAAGTGAGAAGGTTGTAAATCGAAGATTACCTGTATTTATTCTTGCTGATTTTCAACACTAATTTGGATTCCAAATGTCACTTATTCACATGTATTTTTAAACTTTTGACAAAATTCATCAAATATGTGTTTGATGTGAGTGCATAAATTTATCATATTTAATATCAGAAATCTTGACAAAATTCTGATCTGAGTTAAATTCAGATATTAATTTTGATATATTGAGGAATTTTTATAGTAGTTAGTAGCTAATAGTTAAAATTATAATATTAAATCAGTCTAGCAGTAGATAGAATTTCTATCAACTGCTGTTCTGTTAAAAAATAATAGAACTAGTAGTTACTGTTTTGTTTAAAAAAATTCTAATATTTTTTTTGCCTATTATGGGATTATTTCATATATTTAATTCAATAAATAAATGATAAAATAAATATTTATTTTATGTTTGGCTGAGGATGATCTATTATATTAAGGCTGGAAACATTACTATTTTATTAAATTCTTATAGATGTAAATGCATATGGTTTCAACTATCAAGCACTATAAGCAAGTATAACTTAGTCTTTATTATGATATAATGTTTTCGGACCACTGTATTGGTCCCTCTTCAGTACCATACATCAGTAACGAAGGAACATAGTACAACGAACATAATTTGAACTTAAAAGTTCAAATTGTGTTCATTGTACTGTGTTCCTTGTTACTGATGTACTGTATAGTACTGAAGAGGGACCAATACAGTGGTCTGAAAATGTTATACCATAATAAAGACTAAATTATACTTGCTTTCTTATAGTGCTAGATACTCGATTTGTAGGTGGAAAAAAAAAGAGTGT
>WUQG02036664.1:0-10820 GCA_011317285.2 Androctonus mauritanicus | reverse complement strand
GTTATAATGACTCCGGTAATAAGAGTCAGTCAGTGACTACTGTACTTGGCTTAGAGTCACTGCCGTGCCTCTTGATACACAATGTATATCTGATTTAAGCTTATCATTTTTCAACTTAAAATTATTTGAACGATCTTTTTTTTTTCATCATCATAACTTTTCTACAAATAAGTAGATTTATGCAAGTAAGCTACAATGATAAGTAAACCTAATTTTTTTTAGTACTAAACTTATGAAAAATAAGACAATAAAATATGTTTATAATAAGTTTTTCATAGATTAAAAAAAAAAGATAAGTAATAAAAGTGAGTGACGCTTAATTGGAAAACAAAGATGAGATTGAAGATTGAGATTCATTAAAATCTAAGGAAATCATTCCTCTTAGCAATTGTAGGGATATATTGGAGCCATTTTTAACAGGGCTTCCTGTACTTAATATTACTTAATAAAATTAGGTATACAGATATATGTTATAACATTATATTAAAAATTAAACAATGTCAATATTTATATTTATTAAACTTATTAAAATGTTATTTAATTTAAAATATTGCATTCTAATATTGCAAGTCTGGTCCCAAGGGGCATACATTCTTAATTTTAGTGGATTCTTACCCTAAGAGCCGATTACAGAAATGAAGTTTCACCAGACTATGGCCTTAATAAACTGCCACAAAGAATGGATTTCAGAAACTGAGATTAGCAAAGCCATGGCTTAAAATATTGCTATTATGTTAAACATTTCTCATCACCAGAAATTGAATTTCTTAACCAATCAGTGATTTTACAGATGACATCAGCAAAATGACAGTTTTTCAAGCATTAGTGCTGCAAAATTGTACAGAAATTTCTCTGAGGAAGAAAAAATGGTGTTAATTGATGTAATTAAAAGCCATCTTACTATTGAAGATAAGAGTTATGATATAAAATTCACTAATAAAAAAATGTTTGTAAAAGCCTTCACAATGAATTTAAATTCAATTATTTCCGATTTGATCATCTTAATGTCTAGAACAGTAGAAAGATTAAAAAAAAAAAAAATTTTTCCAAAAATATTTTAAAAAGTACTATTTTATATAATATTCTTAAAATTTCTTATACCATTCAGGCAACTTGGTAGAACTGATTAAAAAAGCAATAAAAACTGAAAAGGTTAATAAGCAGGAGTTGAATAGACTTAAAGTGGAAGTAACCTAACGACTAATGTTGAAAAGTTTTGGTTTATAGAACAACTTTCTCTAAATTAAGATAAAGCAAATTAAAGAGCTCTTTTCAAAACCAAAGATTTTGTAAACAATCTTATAAAATTAAAAAATAATTAATGATAATTTTGAATAAACCAGGAATATTCTGATATAAATTATTATAACTTATAAAAAGTTATTTCATTACTGTATTTATTATATTATTTGCTGATTTTTTAACAAGTTTAATTTTTCTGGATTCAAAAATTATAAGATATTGTAAAATAATAGCATAAAATAAAACTTTATAAAAGTATTTGTATTTCATTATTTATAATTGTAATTTATAATTTACATATTTAGGTACATAATCCAACTCAATGTTTTTGTTATACTAAATACTATATATTTTTTATTCAAAATAATAAATGAATAATAATAATAATTATTTTTTTTTTTGTGTCAAAATAAATTATTAATGAAATCCTTCCTAGAAAAATCTATACCAACTTCAAAATTCATCATCAGAATAGATTTTTAGTGAATTTGCCCTATCTTTTAATATCTTAGCTCTTATTACTTCCTCCTTTCTGCTCCTCTGATAACATCTACTCACACCATCGCCTACATCTATAATTTGTAAAATATTCATTTTCTCTGATGAAATAGCAAAAAAAATGGCAATTTTTGTTTGTTGAAGAAACTATGCATGCTCCACTTTTTACTGAAGGTTAAACCGGCCAATGGCAATCCCTAAGCTGCAGCTTAAAATACCAGTTTTTCATAAGGTGTTTAGATCATGGTTTAAAATAAAGTTCATTCCTGAAATTTGATTTTCTACAATTCGTGGCTTAAGTCCCTGTTGCAGCATAAATCTTGTTTCTGTAATCGGACCTAATTGGCCAGAAGTTTGAGATAGTTAAGAATCAATGTCTGCGCAGACAGATGTGAAGTTTTTATGAGACATTTTTTTCTACTTATGGAATACTTGATTTGTTTGTATTCAATAATGGAATGGCATTTACATCTAGAGAAGTCCAGGATTTCCTATGCAAAACAGTATATATTAGTATTATACATTACCATTTCACTCATTGATAAATGGATTAGCAGAATAGATGGTACATATTGTGAAAACTCATTTAAAAAAATTTGAGTCAAAAACAAATCAAATCAACAAGCACTGAATTTCAAATGGAAAAACAGTTTATTACAGCTTTGTGAAGTACTTTTTGACTTAAAGAAGTCATCTTCAATACTTACAAAACAATAGAATAGAATACATAACATTTCCAAACAAGATTGATTCAAAAAATTGGCATATAGAAGTGGCTAATATTTTAAATCTTTAAAAACCACAATCTTTGGTAACTAATAAATCTCCAGCTGATCTACACCCTGACACTGCAATCACTGAACAACAATTCCTGAGTCCAAAAAAGGAGTCTTGAAACCATGAATGAAGATAAGCCAAACTATTGGTTTAAGGTAAGCAGGATGTATATATTTTAGAAATATCAGACTTACACTGATAACAGCACTCCCAAACAGACTAAACTTAGCCAAAGGCCTTCATGGCAATTTTGGCAGACAGACTTGGCTCAAGTCAGATAACAAATCATAATTCAACTTAACCAGGGGATTAAATCATCCAAATATTACTAACTAACCAAATTATATCCCTAGTAACTTATTTTTGAAATTAGATATTTTATCTAATTTCAGAAATATATAATAATAAATTAAAAAATTATAAAATATATAATTTTTTGGTAATCTAACTTGGTTAAGGTGTTGGAATGGTAACCCAAAGTTCCTGGTTCAACTCCAGATCAAGGCAAATTTTTAATTTCAGGAGATTAGTAAAAATTATAGTTTAATTATTATATAACAGATGGCGTCACCTTAGTTTTAAATTTAAATAATTAATTACTAATCCAATAGATGGTGGCACCATAACATAATTAATAAAAATATTCATCAATTTGGCAGTTAACTCAAAAATAAGTCATTAGGGATATAATTTGGCTAGTTGTTAATATTTGGATGATTTAATCCCCTAATTAGGTTGAATTATGAATTTGAATATTATGGTATTTGGTCCCTTATAAAATTTCATTGATAGTTGGTGCTATTTATCAAAATTCTTCATCAGAAAGCAAATTTTCTAGGCTGAAGTATTTTAACACATAGTGCCATCTGTTGACTGTTATTATATTTTGATGGTTTTTGAATTATTTCAATATTTTTCAATAATGCTTATTCCAAAATATCATTTACTGTTTAGAAAATTACTTAACACAAACAAATAAATAAACAAACATACAACTGTGAAAAATATATACTGTATATAAAATACACATTATTATAGGGCCTATATTACATACAGGTAGTATTTGACTTATGACAGTGATGCCATTCTAAATTTTGTGATTGTTCAATGTAATTCACATGGATTTGAGTCCATGGGAAATGGTTTGAGGTATGGAATGCTTCTTTTTTTGTAATCTAGTTCTTGTAGTTTTGTACTTACTATAATTTTATAAAGATAATATATAATGTCCTAGTAAACATTAATAGTAAGAAATCCATAAATTTTGGACATTTTTGACTTCTGATCATTCTGACTTACAACATTGTATATGAAGGATTACCTGTATATAAATTAATTAATATAATGTAAAAATAAATAATTTTACATTATCACATTCCAACTTGTCATCTAATTTTTCAAGAATATCATTAGCCATTTGAAAAATCATTTCATCATCATATTTTCCAAGTCCAATAATATGGTTTTTAGGCTGAACTTTCAGAATAGTTGATATTAGCTTGGCTGTTTCATTTGCCTGAAAAATAATTATTACAACTTATATTGTAAAAATTTAACATTAAAAAAAATTTAAAAAATATTGTTCTAATAGATAAGACATTATAAAAATTTAATTTATCATAAAATCTACTGTATATACTTGAATATAAGCTGATCCCCCGACTTCAGCTTATTAGGATTTAATTTAGGATCAAATATGTGATTATTTCTATATTTAATCCTACAATAAAAATAAATATCATAAGAATAAAGGATTATTGTATATGCAGTGGAATACATATTATTGAAAAATTTGGAATATTTATAAATTTTTCAGATATGGCATCTATGATATATAATCAATATTTAATAACATGTCAGGTCCTAGCTCTTGCCCAGAACTCCTTTTGTAGTGCATTTGTTTCTAACTCATTAGCTGCATATTTGAATGTGGTGAAACAATCCTTCACCACATTCAAGTATCACAAAATTAAATAATATTGGACTTTTAGTTTTTCCAATGTTATGGGCATAAAATTAACACGTCATTTTCAATTCCGATCATTGTTTATCTCAATTAGAGAGGAACACTTAATTATTCCTCCTATTTTAGACATTTTAAACACTACAGAACAGCAAATGTTACATATCTTTTTGATATCTTTAAGTCATTCTGATAAAATAAAAACCTTATTTAATAACTGTATCATACCTCTAAAAAAAAAACAACTAGTATATCGTTTAGGATTATAAAAAATCAATTAAATGAATTAAAACAGACTCAAAATATCAATTTTAAAGATAACTATCAAACAAATATACCAAACCTTTACTATCCTTTCCTTGGAGGTAGTCTTACTACCACAGTAATAGTTCTTCTTCAGTTTGTTGGTACATATTTCCTCATATCAAGAAAATGCAAAACAAAAACTTCAACACCTCAAATGACAATTCCAATTGCTGTATTTTCCACACAATCAACAACCCATTCTGAGGAGAGAAGTCCACCAACCAATGAAGAACCCCAAGAGTTTGAAATAAAACCTCAAGATCTAAAGAATCATAGTCTCATCAAATATGGACCAATAACATTTTGAAGAAACTTCTCATCTTGTTCAAAAGATAATCAATATTAATATATATTTAATACCTTCCAAATTTGTTTTGTGAATATTCTAATTACTAAAGAAAAGCAAAAGAACTATGACTATAACTTTCATATATAAAAAAAAATGTTTCATATAATAAAATAAAACAAGCTCTTTGCAAATACAATTTTATTTGGCATAACGTTGTATGGCGTAATGTTGTTCTGATTTGTATTTGGCAATACAAATCAGAATCTGATTCTGATTTGTATTGGCACTGAAGAGGGACATACGGTAGTCCAAAAACGTTATGCCAAATAAAACAAAATTGTACTTGCAAAGAGCTTGTCTTATTTTATTATAATTTTCCAGATTTTGTATTAAAATTTTCAATGGAATTTAATTTTCAGAAGAAATTCTTAGCATTTTGAAATTAATTTATTCTGAGAATATATTTTTCAGTACTTGAAATTAAACTACCATAATCATATAATTTTGTCATGATTTTCTACAATTTGAAAGAAAAACATTATTCAAATTTAATTTTTATCAAGTCTCTAGAATAGGCTATTAGTGCTACCACTGTTCTTTATAGTCTTAATATCATACTGATATTGCCATATTTGTTCATTCAAGCATCATCTGATGATGACTATAATTATTTAACACATTAGATGTTAAATCAACTAATAGTATTTTGTATACTCCACATATTAAGCCTAAACCTAAACTCTTTATTCCTATAGATCTTCTGAAAACTAATTTTTCTTTTTTTGGAGATATGACTTTTATTGATTTCACTGATAATCTTACAAAAATTAAGTATGATGATATTAATAAAATTAAATTTGTTGGATTCCATACAGAAGTTCAATTTTTGTAGGCAGCAATACATATTCATTCATATATTCATAGGCAGCAATACATATCTAGATAGCAAGGAAAAAACTTAATTTTAAGGATAAAAACGTCATATTCGTACCTCAGAACTCCTGATTAATAAACATGTTAATGGCAGCTGCAGTTCCATTAACTTCTGTTTTAATAACTAACTATTCTTTAAATATATATCTTATTTTTTAAATGTTTAATCCTATTTTGTCTTTTTTTTTATCTTCTTTCACATTATATGATGTTTATTTACATAGGATGCTCCATTCTCTTTTTGGTAAAATACTTTCAAGATGGGTATTTGTATCACATGATGCATTTTGATAAAAGGAAAAATATGCCATTTATGTTACTTTTAATTTTTATTGTTAATATTAAAAAAAATTTATGTTGTTAATAAGATTTTTCTGGAAGTTTGACTTTAGAAAATATCTCGAAAAAAATTCATCATCATCTGTTTAAACATACTGTTTTTTTTTTTTTTTTTAAATCCATGAGCAGTCTTAGAGCAGAAAATAAAACTTGTTTATTAGTAACATATATACAATAATAGATATAAGTTGTTATCACTGTTGGACATAATGATCTGTTCTAGAAAAAATCCAAAAAATCATTGCACAAAGAATTGTTACAAAAAACAGTATTTCAAACAAGAATAAAAATAATTATGGTTTTAAACTATAAATAACATAACTACTTTAGGATCATTTAGAATTAATGTTCTATGGATTGGTATTGTTCTGGCCCACAGTTTTTTCATCTCAGTGCTATGCCATTTTAATAGTAATAGTATTGCATTATATGAAAATTGTCCACTTTCATACATAAACAAACAATTATAATGTTGTCTATTTTAATTGACTTAAAATTGCTTTGTTTAAAACTCTACACACAATACACTACATACAATGCAGTAAAGTAAGCTTTATTGCTATTTCTTACGAAACAACTGGCTGCCATAAAACAAAAGTGCCAACCTTCTAAATAGCCTGAGAGTATTTACATTGGGAATTTCTTGAATTTCACTTAATTATCAATAAAAATAAAACATAAATGAATAGGAAACAATATTGTTTATATTAATAGAATTACTCAATATTTTTGTATTATCAGCAAAATTTTTTTCAGTTTTACAAATTTTAGAGTTCATTGTATTAAAATTTCATGTTTTACTTAAAATTCAAAAATAAAATTATCTCATCCAAAAACCAAAATAAGATTAATAAACTGAAACATTGGAGTAACTTAAAGCACTAATAAGAGGACCAAACATGCAAATAAAACCTTAAAACATTTTTTATTCAGAGAAGCGCTTTCGGCTTATGTGCCATCATCAGCTCTTACAATTGATTCTAATGTTCTTTTTTAACTGAGAACTTATTGTTCTCTAAAAAGAACTGTTTTCAGTTCTTTTTTAAAACAGTAAGTTCTCGGTTCTAAAAAAGAACATTAGAATCAATTGTAAGAGCTGATGATGGCACATAAGCCGAAAGCGCTTCTCTGAATAAAAAACGTTTTAAAGTTTTATTTGCATGTTTGGTCTGCTTATTAGTGCTTTAAGTTACTCCAATGTTCCAGTTAACTATCATTTAAAACAGTGAACTTTCAAAACCTAAAGTAAGATTAATAGAATAAAATAGAAAGCAGAATCAATAAGATTGGATAAAAAATAATACAAATTCTAAATATAATCCATACAAATTATCTATAATTAAAACATAATTTAAAGAAAAATTTTTGGCAATTGGAAAAATTTAGAGGAGAGAGATATTTTCATTGGAGAGAGATATTTTCACCCAATAAATGCAAAAAAATTGATCTACAATAGCTGCAATAAGCAAATGAGAACTGAATGTTTTTTCAATTATTTTTTATTTTATTTTTTTTCAATTGTTTTTAATCATTTTTTTTACAAACTAAACATTTAACCTGTTGAAAAGGTTAAATGTTTAGTTTGTAATTTAACAGAGTTTTTAGAATAAAAATATAATATTTGCACAGACTACAGATTGCAATTTCAATACATATATTGAAATTGCAATATATTCTTCATGTATTGCACAAGCACAATAAGTTTTGTTTTTGGTTTGTTATCACACTGATTGGCATTATCTAATAATTTATAAAATTTAAATTCTATATTTACATCAAACCCTAAAATAAGAAGTAAAAGAAAATGCAATTATGGACAAATTTAAAGAAAGGTACAATTATTTAATAAGGTAAATTGATAATAAAAGTCGTGTGTATATAAAATTTAATGCAATTTTCAATACATATACTCGGTTTTATGATCAAATTAAAAAAAAACTAAAAGAGAATTAATTATACCTGTCTCCCTTTTGGCCCATATTTTTTTTGTCCCAATGATCTTTTTAGGCTGTTGGTAGTAGTTCAATTTTTCTATTATGGCCAAAAGTTAGGAACTTGATGAAATAGTCTCTAGGGTTATATAAAAACCCTAATGGGGCAGCTTCTCTACCAGACTATACCATTATTGGCTGATTACCAACATGGTGAAATTATCATCTTGATTTTCAATGCTCATAGTAAAAAGAGCCAGACTGTCATAAAATTACAGCTGGAATGGATAGAGAATGAGAACAAAAATGAAATATGAACGAAGATTAGATGAATAGACAAGTGAAAGAGAATGAACAAGAGCTTGTGAAAATAAGGGTCTCTGTATTATGTGAAACAAATTAAAAGGAGCATGCATTTGTGTATGCAAAAAATTACATTATGAGATTAAAAGCTAATGAGAAGTTTGTAGGTTTGTTAATGTATGAGAGAAGGAAAAAAATGCATGTTAAAATACAAATGTGAATGACAGTATTATATGATGTCAATGAAGCTGACTACAAAGAACACTGCTGATAATTTTGCATATGCTCCTGTAAATGTTACAAATAAGAATGAAAAAGATAAATTCTGTAAGCTGAATGATGTGATAAATGAGACATGACATTGAGTGAGTGATTGTGACAGAAGATTTAAATAGCAGAGTTGGTGTAGCAGAATTAATTGAAAAATATGGTGATCCCAAAATGAATGGCAATGGGGAACAACTGCTGAAGGTCTGTGCTGAATGAGGATTGTTTTTCTCAAGCACTTTTTAGGGACAAAGCTATCCATCAATGCACTTGGAACAATCATGAGAGAGATCAGAGAATTGAATAACTTGACTATGTATAATGGAAAATTGAGGAGGAAGTTATGGACATAACTTACACAAAAGAGATGAAAGATACAAAGATAGGCTCAGATTACTATCTGATGATCTCTAGAATGAATCTATTAAGGAGAAAGAAAAACATGCAAAGGACAAAAAGAAGTATAAATGCAAGTGAAAATAGATCTCCATGTTAAGAGATAGATATGAGAAAAAGATATATAAAAATCTGGGCCAGTGGATGAGAATATATGCAATATGATTGGCATCTAGACAAACTTTAAGGAGGGATAGTGAGTGTTGCAAGAGAAGTGATTGGTGAAGTGAAAATAAATAAGAATAAGGATGATGCACGATGGAATGATGAAGTGGCACATGCTGTGGCTGAGAAGAGAGCATATTTCAGAATGTTAAATTAAAATGTGAGGACAGATAAGTAAAACAAATGTAGAAAAAGTATACAAAGATAGTGAAACAGAAAAAGAATATGGTGGCAAGAAAAAGAAAAATGAGAAGCTGCAGAATGATTTTGAAAGGAATAAAAGAATGTTCTGGAAGTATATGAGAAATCTGAAAATAAAAAGTATAAGTATGACAAGTGTGAAAGATAACAATGGTAGAATGCTGTGGGATGCATCTAAGATAACTGACAGGTGGAGAAAGAGAGTATTTTCATAAATTTTACAAGCTCATGAAAATACTTTCTCCACCTCTCATATAGAAGGGATGAGGGTAAAAATAAGGAGAATAGTCAGAGATGAAGGCAATGAATGAATATGTGCATGATGAGCAAATCGATGAAAAAATAGGTTATGAATACAGTTGGTAGACTGAAAGATGGTAAGAGTCCTGGCATGAATGGAGGTCATGGCTGATATATTGAAATATATGAGAAGTCCACTATGGAGTGAATGCGGCACATATAAAACTATGTTGGATGAAAAATGTAGTTCCAAATGAGTGGACTAAATCTGTGATTGTCCCATCTACAAAGGAAAAGATGAAAGAGTTAAATGCAAGAATTATAGAATACAAATTTGTTGAATGTGATTTGGGAAAGGATCTAATAAGATTATTATTAAGAGAATAAAAAGAGTAACTGATGAGAAAGTATGGAATGTGCAATATAGCTTCAGAAATGGAAGATAATGAATGGACCAGATTTTTCTCAATGTGTATGATTGTGGAGAAGTATCTTTGTATGAAAAAGTATTCTGTGCTTTTGTAGATCTTTAGAAGACATATGACAGAGTAAATAGAGTAATATGTAGAAATTGCAAAATGAAATATGGTGTGAATGAACAGCTGCTTCAGGCAGTAAGAGCAATGTATGTTGACAGTTCTGGAAGTTGAGAATAAATAAATGCATATCAGAAATATGACAATGTTCTTTTTGAGAGTAAGCAAAGTTTAAGGATGCTTGTTTCAGGCAAAAGTCTAGATTACTTATCCTTCTCCTCGCGACCGACGCATGCAACGCCTCGCGCAGAATGCGACGATAACCAGTCACGAACCTTAAGACTGCAACGCCAGCCACAAACCGACATCCCCACCCAGCCACATGAACAGACATCACCGTCTACCCATAAATCTATCTACCACAGTATATTTTGTATGGTGCCAATGCCAACCGTTGTCTTTAACCCAGAAAAAACTGCCATCCATACCACGTC
>WUQG02036653.1:0-10820 GCA_011317285.2 Androctonus mauritanicus | reverse complement strand
GTAATTTATGCCAATTACAATATATAAAATCAATTTTTAATAAATTCCGAGACAGACAGGTATTCATTACGTAAAAATATTTACAAACAAAAGTTGTTTCATAAAAATCCATTCAGCCGTTCTTGCGTTATAACTATACATACACTCTCAGTCATTTCAGATTTATAATATATATAGATATAGATGTTACAGGACAAGCCAAATTTAGGAAATACTAGAATTTTCTAGTCAGCACGACAATGTTCTAATGCTTGTCGGACGTTCTAGTATTTCTTTGGTCCAACTCGAAATGAAGAACATTTCTTATTGAAAGTTGCGAATTTCTAGTTTTTCCTAGTCGAAACCCGAAATGGCAAACTGTTAATAAAACAAAGGTCTTGAATTCTCCTATATTTGTTCAGAGTTTGATATCTGTCAGCAGAAATGTCATTCTTTAGAGAATATCCGCAGGATAAACAAATCTCATTGAGGAAGGCTGCACTCTGAATCAGTGTGCAGCGTTCTTCAATGAGAGCATTAAGTTAACTATACCTGCATTATATCAATGCATGAATCATTATGCATCTAAATTAAGTTTTTGCAAAAAGATAACATTATGTGTAATTCTAAATGCTACAAAAACTTACCTAAGCAAAAATAAATAAGGAGTACCTAGTTGTGTTATTTTCAACTTTTAAAATTTTTTACTACATATTCTACGTTCAACTTCGATTAATAAAAATGTTAAAGATTTGTCCATGAAGATAAAAAATTGAATTCTTTAAAGTCAACTGTGTAATAACGAATGAAAAGTAGCTTTGTTTTCGATTTGTCTTATCTCATATTCTCGACTGGAAATAACAATTTCATTGTCATTTCCACTTCGACGTTTTATCAAGAAAAATTTGAAATTTCGGACTTTGAGTAAGAAATGTTCGCCTAGGAACTACTAGAACGTCTGACAGGCGTTAAGAGATTCTCCTTCTAACTAGGGAATTCTATTATTTCCTAAATTCGGGTTTGTCCTGTAATATATATATATATATATATATATATCTTGTAATATTCATTCTCCTTTTATTTGTTTTCAAGTCTAATCCATGACCAATTAATAAATTTGAAGCTACTTGATATGAAAGATGCAATTTATAAACTAAAACTAAACATTATTCCGCAATTGTCTGGCTCAAATCTCACATAATCCAGAAGATTGAACAAAAACTTACAATATTCAAATTTTATTTGTAATTTTTCTATTTTGCTTTCTTTTCCCACAAGAAACAAGAAAATGAATAATTTACTTCCAGAGAAAATAAATAAATAAATAAAACTCCGTGCAATTTATTAAAGTTTCAACAAAGCAGAGAATATTTTTTTCAATTTTTATCCCAAATCTCGAAAAGTGAGCAATATCAGTATTGCTTATATATGCTTCATACAAAATACAATTATCAATATAAAAGGTATTCAAATATATCTCAAAAGCAATGAAAATAAATGGAGAAATATATATAATTAATTTTCCAAGAAAATACTACTCTGATGAGGTATATTTATAATAAGCATATAGATGCAATTCATTTTGTCATCAATTGTTATGAAACTAATATGCAAATAAACTAAATTAGTTTTATATAAGAAAACAGGAACAGCTATTCATCATAGAAAAAAAGTACAACTATCGAAGTAATGTATTCAAAATTCATTTGAAAAAGAGATAAGTTCGAACACGAAAAACTGCCAAGTTTATGGGACTTAGGAATTATAGCTGGATCCCCAAAATGGAAATACGGCACACCCACCGGGTGAAAATAGTAAATGGAAGACAATTTATATTTTTCTTTTATAATTTTTATTTATTAATTGCAAAATTATAAGCTAAACAATTCTACTAGCTAAATAAATAAATACATGTATGCGCACAAATTTCAAAGTAACAACAATTCAATTCTAATCAAAGTTTTCTGCAAAAGTATTGAATACTTTCGTAAACTACTTAGATGCTTAACTACAACTTTGAAGAAAATTAAAATTTTACAAAAGTAATATAATTTTAAAGTAATTTAGAAAGAATATGGATTATAATAGAACATATCAATAAAAATCCGTCAAAGTATATTTTATTTTGTAAATAATTCTAATCATTAAAAATCACTACATCGGGTGACATTAAAAAGTCTGGCGAAATTTAAATCACAGTACTACTGGTCAAATCAAAGCAAATCCTCCATGAAAAAATGGGTGCAGTAATTTTTTTAAGATCATACAGAGCGTAAAATTAGGTGAGATCATGCAATGTTTAGCTATGGTAATTAAATTGAACTTTATACTCACAGATAGCAACAACATATCTGTGAGTGTGAAATGCATGGTGAAATCTTGGATGAAATGGCAACAAAATTAAGCGGAAATTTTTAAATCTAAATTATTCACTGTAATTTTAAAGCATGAAACAGATGTTTAAATATACAATATTCTATTTGCATATTAGAATGATCTTTTATATACATATTATATTTAATTTATTGCAGATAAGTAATATCAAAAAATAAATAAATAAATAAATAAACATTTGCGTATTAAGAAAAGGACAAGGACTACAAATAAAGTATTGTCCTATGAAATAAAGGGAGTTGTTCACCTTAATGAGTGTATATATTTTGAACACTACTATGTGTTGTTGTGTGACATGCCACATTTTTTGTCTGCTCTCAGCTGATCATCAGTTACTTCCAGACATTCACAGTGTATGAATAAGTTGCAGAATGTTCTAATTAATGTATCGCTCGAATTTACAGTTGATTTAAAATCTCAGTTTCAAAAATTATCGTGACAGTAATCAGCCATTGTGTGCTTTTGTTTCTCGTGTAATTTCGAAAAGGAAATATTTCTTACCAATGTGTATTTGGATTTTTCAGCTTTGTTTTGATGAACAACATCTGTAATATTTTTGAAACAACCTGTATATTAATTATAGTATGAATTCATATATAAGAATTAAATCATTTTTTATCTTTATACAAAATTAATTGGTTTCAACAGTGAAATTGAGATTATTCGATGGGATCAAGAAAATTAGTATTTACCATATTATCCTGTATATTGCCTTAATTATTGGTAACTTTTAGATTAATGATAGTATCTAAAGAACAGTTGCATTTAATTTTAACATATTACTATCTATATTTGAGGGACATTTCTTCTTCTCTTCAAGTACTCCTGTTACTTGGATAAGAGAAGAAAACACGGAATAATAGGCATTGATCACCTGAAAAGTTAATTACAATTTAAATGATTAATAATTCGAAATGATAAAATATTAATCAAAGTAATGCAAATTTACTTACTCTGATTAACATATCTCTTTTGACAAAGAAGAATCCCGCCATAGATATTCCCATCGGTCTTCCGCCAAATCTCTTTACAAATCCAATCATCTAAACAAAATTGTATATAGATATGTTATACATTGGCCAATCATATTGTATAAGAATTGTCGAAATAAATTAATTAACTTTTACTTTTAGTTTAAATTTCAGTGGAAAAGAGAGAGAAGAAAATCTATTCACTGAGATGAAATGGTCGTATATCTGAAAATAGACAAAAACAAAAAGTTAATTCTCTTAAAAATGACACGTATTTTATTAATTTGTAAGAAAAAATACATTTACCAGTGATGTTAGAATAGATACAGCCCATGAAGCAGAAATTGTTCCCGACACTGCTACTAATATATATAAAGTTGTAACTTGGCGCACAATTGGGTTTATTTTAAGAAAGAGAATTCCGTACATTTCGAAGCAAGAAACATAGAGGGTATTTGTATACAGCATAGGATAAACCCAAATCCATTCATTGTTTAATTGTTGAAAAAATTCCCACAGTTCCGTATGTTTATCCATAATATTTTGTAAAACTGTTGTGGTCGTCTGACTTTTCGTGATTGAGTAAAGTTCCTTCGAGAGTTCAATTAGTCGCTTTCCTATTAGAATAAAAATGATAAAAAGAAATAACAACATCGAGAGTGTGTGTCCCATTAAAAAACAAACTGAAAAATTAAAAAGGATTGAACAGTAAAAAGCTTCTACTTCGTTAGTTTCCTTCGCTATCTGGGTATACACAACGAATGATGCCAAGAATGAAATTGCTACCAATAAGCAAAACGACATCGAAAATAAGCTTAAGAGATACAAATATATTTTATCGAAGAACTGAACTTCACCATCATATCTGGATTTGGGAAAGTGCAAAGATATTTTTCTCCTCTTGATTATGCTATACTGAAGCGATAAGTATAACATTATAATCGAGAAGTTAACCACTCCGAACAAAGTATTTTCTCCATAAACATTTAAAAGTGTTTTACAAGGAACAATTACTACAAGTGTCATCAAAAGGAAAAGCAAGATTCCCCATAAGAGAATTTCAACGAAATGAGTATAAACTGTGAATAAAACATTGGAAAGATGCTTTTTCTGTAAGCAACATTGGCAAGGTTGCAGGAATTGTAACCCAAATACTTTTGCAGCTGAAAGAAAAGGATTAATGTTGTAAGTGATAGAATTTTTCGATATATGAGAACAAGGTTCCATGGAAATAACTAAATAGATTTTCTCACTACGTAAAATAATAATAATTGTACGAAAATTAGCGAAAGTTCCGTTCAGACAGTTCAGCTTAAAATGGCACTGATATTGTTGCAGATCACTTTATATCACAAAACAAGAATTTCCTTTTAAATAAATCGAATAGTTTTCATTATAGTATATGTTTGATATAAATATATTTATCTAATCATAGTAATGTCTAATCATAGTATATCTTTGACATAAATCCTGTTGTTTACAGTTTCCAGCAAACATACTTTCTGAATTTAAACAATTTCGATGTTTAATTGATTTAATAAATCAAATTTATTGTAAACCACATATTTTCAATGTTTGTCATTTAATTAAAGTTTGAAGTTGCTATTTCTCAGACGTCCTTTCAAAGTATTAATTTTGAATCAATTCGATAAGAATTTTACTAATATTGATTACCTTCATTTCTAAATGGACCTTGCTCAAATTCCAATGGAAATTATTTGAAGCATTATTGGTCTTCCTAATCTATTTTATTTCTTTATTGGAAGTGCATTGATTTGATCGAAGGTATAATTTAAATTCACTTTAACAACCAACATATATGTTAATAGTCATGTCAAATATGTTAATAGTCAAACGTGATCGGCTCCGTTGGATGTTCCTTTATCGATTGAACTACTGTACCGATTTCTATAAATAGGGTATCTTTAGAAAGGTCTAATTTTTGGATGGCGACGACAGCCAAAATTATTTGTTGTTGTTAATAATTTAATATTAAAGAATAAAAATTACATTGAAATTGTAGTTTCTCTAAAATGACAGAATTCGCAGATGACGATGTTACATACTAATGATGCCATTTTACGATTTCCTACAAGAATTCGGAAGTGTTTTGGTCGTTATATATGGTATTATAAGATTAAGTCACAAGATTATATTTCTGCTCATTTATACGAGCGGGTAATTTTTAGTGGTATTTATTTTGATATTAATGAGATATCTGAGATTATTCATTCAACTTCTTACTTTTTTAATTTTCCAAATAAGTACTTTAATATTTGCTTTTACTGACGAACTAACTTGGTTGTTTATAAATTCAGAATATCTGCTTTTATTAAAACTGATTTCTAACTATATATCGATAATGTTGTATCTCCAATGCTATTGTTTTCCGATATTCAAACTGAAATCGCCGATTTATATTGGGTAAACAATTCTGTCGGTAATCAGCTACAATTGTGTCGCTCAGAAGCCAATGCGGTTAAGTCCAGAAAACAACAATTGAGAATATTAATGTTTTTTAATACATTAATATTCTACAACATATTCAGAAGCTATAAAAATAGGGTTGTCTGACCTAGAAAAAACGAAGCAACGAGTAAATCCTTTAATAACTAAGAAGAATATTATTTATTCCATTAAAATTTACAAAATCAGAAAATATCAAAAAATGGACTTAACCGCATTGGCTTCTGAGCGACTCATATATGTTTGTTATAATTTTCCTCATGCATTTCATAGGAAAGGGTATCTTTTTATTTTCTCTCTCTACATCTTATGCTAATTTTATAATCATTTTAAATCTGATAAATAAAGATGATGATATATAAATTTATTAAAATGAGCTTATTATTATAAAAAATAGATTTATGTTTTATTTATATCACCATAGATTAATTTATAAGTATATTAATTCTTTTGGTTAGTTTATTAAATACCGAAATTAATTAATACATAAAGAAACGGTTCGTTCCAAATACTCCAACCGTTCATTAATTTATAAATATTTATAATAAATTGATCCATGTTTAAACCCTCATAAATCTAATATCCGCATTCAAATTTACTATAGAAAATTTATCTATGATATCATTAATCATAAATTATTAAACTGTCATAAAAATTAATTTATAGAATTGTCATTTAACTTTAGACTTTCGAATATTGCATGTAAAATTTGATACTGGAGTTATGACATGTTATTTCAATATATGAAAATGTTTTCAGTCGATAACATTTATTTAAAAATGCTTGAAAAAATAATAATCTTTTTCAAGCATTTTTTTATTGTATATGTTAAAATAATAATTTTAACATATACAACATATTATTTTTGTGATACGTTAAGCAAATATTTTATGGACAATAATAATGGCTTAATTTCTTGACGCTGTTTATAAGAATTCAAAAAGGAAAAATTGCTGTTATAGCTGCAGAGTCAATAATCTTTAAATTTAGAGAAAAATATATTTTAAGTAGAGTATAGAGTACTATGAATAGAAAAAATGATAACCGATCGATCAGAACGACCTACGTGATGCTTCACACCATATCTGTAATAAGAACATCACTGTATCCTTTTATCTTTCAATGACGATATAAATATTCTCGTTAATACCGTATACCTTTTTATAATACAAAACTTCATAATGTACACTTAGGTTTATCATTAGTAGCACTTCTATTATTGATTGACTACTAAATTTTTCATCGATTGTTTATTCATGTGTTTGAAATTTTAATAATGTTTCTTCTTCCTTTATGTGATAAAAAATTTTTTTCAAAATTCAAAATTTTATTCCTTTTATTCATTTCGATGGACAGAGTATAAAATTAATATGTGGATTGGGCCTACTATAAGTTTAATCAAAGTCAATAATTGTTACTTTGTAAAGTGCAAAAGTATTTTGGGAATTCTTATTTCGATAGGATCAAATACTCCATACTTCGTGGGAACTATAATAACCCAAGTAAAATAGAATTTATTTATGGGATAGCAAATCGATTATAATTAATATTTTATGAAACGAATTTGCATATGAGATTCAAAAAATGCCAATTTAACAATTTTAATATTGTTACAGTTATTGGTTTGGATGAAATATTAAATATTCATGCAGGAACTCTCGATATCAGCAAATTTTTTTCTTAGCTCTGTTATCATTCAAAATTTCTTCCAATATATTAATACAGTACTAGAATCTAAGTAAAAAAATCTTTAGAATTATCATAACATTTTGATTTATTATATTTAAAGCTGTTGGCTGACTACAAACGTTTTAATAAGGATTTAAAAATTGCGAATATATCGGATATGATAATGACTTTTTATCTTTTAATTAATTAATATTGAATTTATTTTCTAAATGCGTTTTTTATTGGGTGACATTTCGATATAATTTAAATAAAATATCAACGATACAATTGTCGACTGTGTTGTCAAAATTCTTAAATCTTCAATATAACTTGTTTAGAAACTTCATATGCTGAATTTAAGGAAAGAATAATTATATTTATGCTAATATTATAGTATAAGTTTACTACTAAATAACAATGACTGAAACATAAGCATAGATATCTTTTTTTATTTTATTTATTCGAAGCATATGGATGATATTGTATAATAAATTAATAATTAAAAAATCGATTTGCAAAGTTCGTTAGAAATGCAGATTTTAATAATGTTTTCTGGATAATTTTTTCCGAATTTCGAAATGGTATTTATCCAATGTGGGATCAATTTTTACGGATAATTTAAAAAAATGTTTAATGTTTTCACAATGACATAAAATTTTAATGTTTTCGATCAAAAATTGATTATAACATATATTTGATTTTAATTATTCTAATCTAAAGATCTGAACCAATTTTCGTTCAATGATGAATATAGTAAATCATTAATTATCATTTTCATCATAAGAAACATATACCGCTAGAGGTGGATTCGATCGTAGTGTGAACTAGTCAATTATCTGAACATTTGCCGCCCGAAAAAAGTTACACTATCTTCGTTTAGTGCACATTAGTTGCTGGGTTGAAATGTTATTCCTGTCCCTTAATACATTCGTTTCCAATTATTTATTCGGAGATATATGCAATATAGCATAGAAAGTCATATTTTGCCATTATAAGAGTTAGAAATCAGATGTTGACTTTAGCTAGTGTGTGGACGGTTTGGTTATTATTTACAAAACATTTTCTAAATTAATTATTAAGCCTACTTCATATTTCAAAATTGTATAATCTTGCGTACAATAAATTAATTAGAAGCCTAATTACACTATTTTATATAAAATGGACTTCTCGTATATATATTTATATATGAGAAATCCATATATTTGAATATATATTTAATTAGCAAAGTATGCCCAGCCCGAGCATAATTTGAAAATGTATACAGTATTAGGAAAAACTTTGTTTTGATTATTTGTATGTTGATTTATTCTACAGTTTCAGTCGTTCAGTTGTTCTTAAATTCAACACTGTTAATTTCCAGAAGATTCACGAATTTTTAAATCTATATCTTTCCATTCTTCTATTTGAAAAATATTGACTTTGGAGGAACATTGAAATTCGTAACGCTATAATATTGTCGTATTATACCTATCGAAAATTGATCATTTTACCGATCTTCATTATATTGTATTCTATTCCTAAGAAGAATTTTTTTTAATTGGAAAATTATTTTATGAATTTATGTTATTTCAAGCCTTATTGAAATGTTATATTATCATCAGAATAATTGAATTGCAACTGGTAAA
The DNA here is from genome assembly GCA_011317285.2 of Androctonus mauritanicus. Classification (NCBI taxonomy): domain Eukaryota; kingdom Metazoa; phylum Arthropoda; class Arachnida; order Scorpiones; family Buthidae; genus Androctonus; species Androctonus mauritanicus. The sequence continues at coordinate 1,717 of WUQG02036653.1, read as the reverse complement.
AATTTTCTTCTTCTTTCTGAATTTATTAAAGTATAAAACCGCAAGATCATTTATCAAAATTATCTGATGATAATGTCATCAGCGTGCTTACGTGACGTCATCGCGATACGACGTTGTTTATTTATCAGGTCATGATGACAATATCCCTAATTCAAACAAAATCTCTTGTCGTATAATTTATTTATTATTGTATTTGGAATCATTCTTGATCACGATAACATTATGTAGCCGCATAATTACGTCGTCGTGATGTCACTTTATTGTTACGTCGTCACCTCACATGCCAATTGGGTTTTATGACCTTATACATTGTTATGTGGCAATGATGTCATATCATTCATTATAACATTTAGAATCCATTGATTTTATCAGTTGATTTAGCCAGCATATAATGTCGCAATGGCGTCATCATAGTGGAGATTGTAATGTTATAGTGACGTAATGAAACGGAAGCATTTTATGACGTAACATATTATTACATCACTGCTATGATGTCATTCGAATTTGAGCATTATTCTGAAGAATTTAAATGAAAGCATTTTCGTTGCAATCCTAAAATCCCATCCCCTAGAGTCTCTATGTTATCCGCGATTTCGAGGGATATCTACATGAAAAGTTTCACCTCGAGCGGATGCGAGAGTTTACGGAGTCGGACAAACATTCATTTTATACACAGTAGACTAAGCTACTAGAATCAGTTTGAGTGCATATTAGTGTCATTTTAGTTTAGTCGAATTTACTTCAGAACGTTTTCACTCTTAAATGGCTGATGATATAGTGACAGGATTTTTGATAATGCTTTGATTTTCCATCCAGCAAATCTGAAATTGATTCTACATCAAATTTCACGCGGCGACACCGTCGTATTAAATATATACAGTATATTCGGTATATACCCGAATATACTGTACATTGATGATTTTAATGATTTACTTCTGGTGATTTTAATATATTTTATTCCCTTATCTTTAATCGTTCAAGATTGAAAAGAAACTTTGGATTATCGCGACTTTGCACTATATTGTCTTGTGCTTTATATTCATCTGATCGATATATATTGCCGGGTATTTAAATAATAAAAGTTTAAATGGAAATTTTAGGCAAAGACCTCGAAATCTTAAATTTGGAACTTTTTGAAACAAATATTGCTTTACAAAATTTCAATTTACCCTTTGATATTATTTATATAGTAACATGTATGTTTTTAGATAGAAATTTCGTAAATAATAATCTGTTTATCACGTAAATCATATAAAAAGTATCTCACAATTTTTAATTATAATTAGCAATAGCGATTTAAAAAAAAAAACCAAACAACTATATTCAGTCCTCAACATATATATAAACTTCTGTTAAAATATATCTCTGGCATGATGAAACAGCCTACATCTGTTAAAATAGATCTCTGGCATGATGACTGCTTCATCATGACAGACAAATGTATTGTCCGTCATGATGAAGCAGTCATTTACTATTATGCTTGGTTCAGTTTCGAGTTCCACAATTTTTCAGATGATAGGTAGAGCCCAAGTAATTTAATTCCCATCCTTCATAAGATCTCACTAGATGGTAGTGGACCCTCTAGTGAGATAGGATTGTAATACATCACTACCTATATCCATCATGCTCATCTTGTGTGCTAAGACTTGCCATAAAGGCAGTTCTCCAGTTCCACCAAAGATGATACTAGAGTTAAAACATCTCCTAGATAGAACTA
>WUQG02036642.1:0-10821 GCA_011317285.2 Androctonus mauritanicus | reverse complement strand
CAATATAATTTTTATTCTAACTGAACAAACGTTTTCGGCTAGGTGCCATCATCAGGAGAACCTGATGATGGCACCTAGCTGAAAACGTTCGTTCAGTTAGAATAAAAATTATATTGATGTTTTCCCGTACTGCAAGTTGTGCTAGAATCATGTGTGTTGTTTCATAAACTATTAGGTTAAATTTAATTATTATATTATTGGTATTTTTGATATTGCACTTTACATCCTCTTCACACTCACAATCTTACCACCAAAATACTTTCCTAGCTACATTTAGTAAAATTTATACACTATAATTCTTGCATTTGCCTCTCTCACCCTCCCACTTGTATATGGGGACAATCACAGATTTAGTGCAATCAGTTGGAACCACACCTTTTATTCACATTGTGCATATTCTTATCTACTGAATTCAGCTTTTTACAACGTTACTTTCATACACCTCTTATTTCCTACACTGATCCTTTATTTCTCATATTCACACACTTCTTTCATTTGTTTTTTATTCCTTCATCCATTCAACAGATTCATCTGTGATCATCAGATAGTTATCTGATCCAATTCTCTACACCTCATTACTGGCATGCCCATAAACTTTCCATACTATCTCTGATAACATACAACTAAGTCATATTCTTCTGATTTATATATTCCAGTTTTATAAATTGATGCCTTTTGCTTAAAAGAAAATATATGAAACCCCCTCTCTTGATACATACATCTAATAATTGTTCACTATTATCATTATCACTCAAGTATCCTATGCTTTCCAATCCTTCCATAGCATCTCTCCACATCATCCTAGCCTTTTAAATAATCTGCCACAACTGTCATGCCTGTTAATCTGGTCAAAATAGACACTTCATTATCAAAATAAAAGTAATTTGTCCTGTGAAATTCAGCCTTTACAGGAAAAGATAAAATTCCATTAAGAAAAATAAATTAAGATTAGTAACATTTTTTTTTATTTTTGAACTTAAGTTTTAACAGTTAATTTATTAATTACAATACTTTAGTAAATGCTTTCAAGTAGCCACAATCTTAACATCACTAACAACACTAACAATGAAGTCCACAGAAAGTTCACCGACAAAGTTGTCATGACAAAATCATCATCAAAGTCTACAAACAATGAAAACAGATATTCTGGATGAATACAGAACATCAGTACTCAACAACACTTCTCCTGATGAAAACTTTGCATATAATCTATTATAAATGGTTTGTAACAAATCTTAAATAAAATGTTTTTTAATAAACACAAAATATAAAATTGATTATTTCATTCATAGTTAATTATTTTTAATTGTCAAGTTTGTCCAGCTCTGACATCTTTTTTTCATTCTGTACTTGGCTAAGATGGTGGTATTCATAACTTATCAGATAAGCAGCCTGTTCCTTTACATAATCGCTCTCATTATCTTGGATTTATTCAGTATATTAAGTTCACTTCAGAATTTGTTTTTCCTATCTTGACTCAAATCATTTGCAAAAGCATATACATCATTCAAAAAATAAAATAAAATAAAATCAGTTTGCTTGCCAAAGCTTCATCCTCATCCACATCATTCTGTCATTCACATTTGTATTTCAATTTACTCCTTTTCATTCTCTCATTCATCAGCATAACCACATCATTTCTCAATTGTCCACTATCTTTTATCACAGACTTATCACAATGTATTAGAAGATTAAGCATTATCATTCTTACTCAAATGCATACCTTTTTTGAGATACTTCACTCAAATATAGCACAACTGAATGTATTTGTACATCTCATTTAGAACCTGTTTTTCATTTCTCTTCATTTAGCTATTTGCATTTATAATTTCATTTTCTAACAGGCCAATATTTTTCTTTTGAGTTTTGAAAGTAAGAAAATGTGGTCATGGTGATCATCAGCAAATAATGGTTTAGTATAGTTGGGAGCTGTCTTCTTGAATATTCCAGTTAATGTGTCTTTAACTTTGGCTGTTAAGACAAAATTGGATTATCAGCAATCCAGTCTATTACTAAAGCACACACAGGTTTATGCCTGAGTGTATAATGTAAAAAAATATGTTAAAAAAGAACGTACTTTTTTACATTATTTTAATAATTTTTATTGTGTTTAATTTGTTCTTTTGTGATTATGAATTCTAAGATACTTTGATTTGCATTTCTTTAGTTTTGATGAAAGCTGTTCATTGTTTATTACAAAATATATCTTAAACTTTTGTTTTTATTTTTATTTACTTTAATTATTTATTACATTTGCATTAATTAAAAGATATTTTATTTCTAAAAAATAAATTTAAAAACTAATTTGTATTAATAATATGATTTCAAAAATATTGAATAAACTTATGTTAGTAAAATGCCTGCTTTAATTAAAAATTTCTACAGCTATAGAATTAAAATTTCAATTTAATACCAACATATTGTTTTGATATAGCATCTTGATTAAAAACTACTAAATTTTGCTAAATATCATACATAATAAGCATTAAAAATTATTATTTTAATATTATTATTATTTTAAATTTAGTTTGAGTTAAAAGAATTAAAGCGCAGAGAAGAAGAAATAGAAAGACAAAGACAAGAAGAACTAGCAAAAATGATTCCACAAATTCCATTACAAGAAACACCAACAAAAACAGATAGGTATATTGTTTTTATTTTTCTTTATAATATATTAGAAATTAGTTGGTTTGTTTTTATTTAACAGCATAAATATTTTGATAAAAATAAGTTAGTGTTTTTTCATTAGAACTGATGGAGAAGTTTCAGCTGAACCTGAATCTGAACAACTTGTTATGAATGGTGAACAAGAAGTTGCAGCAGAACCAAAACAAGAAGGTATGATTAAATTTTAATATATGAATTAGAATTATAATTAAAATTTATTATGATTATTATACCACATTGTCTATAGAAAACAATTATGAAATGCAATTTTGCCATTCTTTCAATGATTCTGAAATAATTTTTAAAACAACAAATTGAAAATTTTATGTAATAAATTTAAGTAGTTCAACTCTAAGTTTGGCATGCTATTAATTTATATACAATAAATATTAATAATTTCAAAATTTAGTTATCTGAAAAATTAAAAAAAATTTTTTTATTGAGAATAATAATTTTTAAAAAGATTATTTAATAGGAAAATATTCATAGTAAAATACAATACATACAATGATCTTTGGTAATTTAATGTCATTTCTAAAAATTAATAATCTTTCATGATTTAACGTTAAAAAGTTTTTGATATCATGAAAGTATAGAAGTGGGATTATCATTATAAAACAGAATTTAAGATAGTGATTTTCAATGCAAATTAAATTTTGATTCAAAAGTTTCAACATTGGAAAGAGAAAAGAAAAAACAGCGTTCTCGTTCTACTTCACCTTTTGGTAGTTGGAAAAAGAAGAAACAAATCACAGAAGATATTGATACTAGCACATCAGTGCAAGGTAAATTTGGCAGAAATTATCTCACTTTTGGTAATTGAATTTACATTTTCTTGGTGGTGGTATCTTGGAACATTATTGACTTATTCTGCTAATTGCTCTTGATGATAAAATGATTATCATTTTTAAAACTGCTTTTGAAAACTGTTATTTTACATCTTTTGAAAAATAAATAACATATATATTATTTAAATTATAATAGAAGTATCTAACTAAAAAAATCAATTTTTTTTTTATTCTGAATAACAGAAAAACAAAGTGTCGCTGCAAGTCCTGTTGAAGAGGAGTTGCAGTTTGATGGTACTCTTGTCAGAAAACATGAATGGGAATCAACAACAAAAAAAGCTTCTAACAGGTTTGTCTGATTCTCAATATTGCATATTTAAAATAAATTTAAAATAAAAAAATGATAATTTCAGATCATGGGATAAAATATATGTTATGTTACGTGGAAATCTTCTATATGCTTACAAGGATCAAAAACATTTCAAACAGGTATTTTTTTAATTGTTTATCAAAAAATTCACATAACAAATTAATTATTTAATGAAATTTATAGAAACCAGATAGTTATTATCATGGTGAAACACCAATAGATATTAAAGGAAGTACAGCTGATATTGCTACAGATTATACAAAGAAGAAGCATGTGTTCAGGCTGAAGTTAGTATTGAGTCTTGAAATAACTTTTCTATTTGATATTATTTTTGTTTATTAAAATATAAATACAGACATACCTCGTTATTGCAGCAGTTATATTCCAGACTACTGCTATAAAACATATCACAGACTTTTTCATTTGCTAATGCAAATGAAAAAAGGCTGTGATATGTTTCAATTAAAATCATATTTACAGTATTATTCATTAAATGCACAATAGTGCTAGGCCTAAATAACTCTGCTGGATGGTTGCATTTAAAAGCATTTGCATATCACCTTGGAGTATCCAGATTCGATTTCAGGTCTTACATCTTCATTTTTTTCAAGATAGCTTTAGGCTATCTGTTTTTTATACTTTTCCTAAATATTATTTTTCAGATAATTTTCAGTTTGAGATACAAAATATAAAAATGGAGTACAATTGAGAAATGCCAAAAAATGAAATATTGTAAAGTGAGGTATGCCTGTATGCAACTTTAATTAAATTTAATAATGATAAACTGTATTAGGATAGAATAATGCTCAGAGGCTAAATAGCTCACCATAATAGATCTGAAAATTACACTGATTACAAAGACCAGAATTGTATTTATATAACATTGCTAACTCTAATCCAAATAATTTATTTTAAATATATATTTAAAAATTATTAATTATACCAATAGCAGTTCAGAGTTAAAAATTTTAGGGGCGCTATGTAATTTATATATTTTGATTATACTGTTATTAAGTTGTAAAATACTTTAATTTAATAACAACAGTTCTTATATTAATATTTTACCATTCAGAAAAAATTATCGCAACAATTACTTACACATCATTAGTAAACATGTGAAAAAGCAGATCAGTAAAAAATTAAAAAAAATCAAATTAATTATTTGTGATCAATTAAATGAGCTTGGGTATTAGTTTACAAAATATAGAAGTTAAATGGCTTATTTATATTGTACATACAATCTATAAACAATATATTTTAGATATCATGGTATTGGTTTGTTATCCTATACATCATTTATTTTCTTTAAATCATAGAACAGTATTTTGCCACATATTATGAAAGTAAACTTTAATGTTGCCATGCAGATTTTTGAATAATAGATTTCTGAAAATCAGAAAAATGCTAAAATCAAGTTCAAATATGTTCCAATTTTGCATATGTTGAAATCATATGAATTGGATATGGGCACTATTTTATATGGACAACATAAATATCTATATTAAAATGCAGTACATGTAATTCTCATTTAGGCAATTATTTCCAGGAACTATTTATCATAAATAGTTCTTGGAAATAATTATATAAATAAGCCTAACTAACACAAACTCCCCTAGTGATTAATTTTTGTATTAACTGTCAAATTAATTAATTTATACTATGGTGCCACCATCTATTAGTCTAAGTTTAAAATTACAAAGCTGCTAATTCTACTGAATATCAATAATAATAATTATTAACAGTTAACATGACTCTGCAAATCCAGAGTTCTGCTTGAGCTCAGTTCTTTTACTATTATAACTTAGCTACAAATAGCTAAAACATCTTCACAGGCTGTACAAAATTGCTTTGTGGACTGGATGTGGCCCACAGGCCAACAGTTTGAGACCACTGAATTATAGTTTATCATTGACAGCATCTTAGCTTAATTTTGACAGCATAACACATTACCTGCTATTTCTAATTTTTTTTTTGTTGTTTAATATAACCATTAACACCATAAAACATACAATAGAATGGAAATTAAATAAAAGATTTATCAACAAAAAATAAATATATTTACTGATGAAGTTTCATAATCTTTTGGTAGTGATTTTAATTATAAAAACACAAACCAATGCTTGTAATTCTAAGCACTAAAACAATATAATATTTGTGTTAATTTTTACTAATATCATACATTTGATCTGTCACTGTCTTTGTTTATAAAATGAGAAAATATATGTTAGTTTTACAAATACTATACTAATATTTCATAAGAAATTAATAAGTCACAATAACAAAAATCAAAGATTCTATTCTGAAATATAATAAAAATTATAAAATCTAGATAGATAATGACTAAGGAAGCACAATTAGCTTATGTACAAAATTGTAAAAAAGTTTTTTTGAAAGTGGCATAAGTCTCTTTTTGAAAATTTTTAATTGATACACACTATGTTATGTAGTAAAATGTTGGTAGCTGGCAGATTTACTTTGTGATTGCATTAGCTAATTTTTATAATAATGAAGTGTGAGTACAGAAAAACAAAACATTTCTTCTTATAGAAAGTGCTCATAAAATTATATATTTGCATTCAGTAATAGAATAATAAAGTTATTGTTTTGCTGGCTGAAAGTTTATGGTCGTTTTAGCAATTCTTAAAATTTTATTTACTTAATTTTAACTTTATAACGAAGAAAAATTGTGAAATGTTTGAAAACAATTAATTATGTTCAAATTACTTTGAATAGTGATACAGGTAAATAAGAAATTGATATAGATATTGAAAGTAAGTTATATAATTTTTATGATATATCTTAAAAATATGTTGTTTTCTTGTTAGTATTATCATTTTTTACAATTTCTGTCATTTAATTTTTTGTAAAAATATTAATTAAAAGAATTACAAAACAATGGTACTTAGTTTATCTAATGGAATTTTACACACATGTAATTAAAACTGATAGTATGGTAATAACACAAAGTGGATTTATGCCTTTTCAAGAATAAAAAAGTGGTTTAAATCCATTTGTGGCTAACAAAAGTATCATATATTTTTGAATAATGTTTAGACACATTTAAAATCAGAAAAACATATCAGTTACTGATATTTTTGAATCAATACAAATGCAAACTCTTAAATATCTCAATTTAAAAATGAATGAACCTAAGCCACTTTTATTTGCAGCAGTTCATATATTATTAAATATGACAGTGTGAATAAATTATGCTATAAGAAATTACAAAAATGTATAATGAACCATTTTGATTTTATGGATTCCCAATTATAGATAATCATATTAACTTTAGTAAATTTTTTATTTTATATATATGACTAATACAGTAGTGAAATTTATTAACATTATTTTCAACTTACTTTTTTAGGTTAGCAAATGGAGGTGAATATCTGTTCCAAGCTAAAGATGAGGTACAGCTATATTCATATTAAAAGAATCCTATGTTTGTATTAATTTAGATAATTTTGTTTTTAAATTTTTATTTTAGGAAGAAGTTAATTTGTGGATAGAAAAGCTACAGGCAGCATCAGGTGAAGGGGAAGGTGCAGGACCTTCACACTCCCAAACGTTACCGGCCAAAGGAGAAGGAGACAAAAAAGATGAACATAAGCGTCATGGATTTTTCACACTAAAGAAAAAGTAAAGGAAATTTCATAACTTAAAACTTCAAAATAATGGCTTGCACTGTGCTACAGATTAACTTTGTAAGCCTAAACAACTAACATTGGGATTATGGGCAGATGCTTGGCTGCAACAACCTTCTTGGAATGAATTGCAAGAAAACTTTCAAAATGCTTGTACTTTTTAAAACAGTTCAGATCAATCTTATTTAATTTCATATTGTTAGTTACATTCAGGCATGGGTCCATCATCACATCTTACCATCATCTAAAACAAATGCTTACTCTCCTTGTTTCTTCTCTTAATACTTCTCTCTCTAGTATGAGGCTTGCATGTCATCAACTGTAAACTTGAATAAGTATTATTCGAGTTTTATGTATATTTAATTTTCTTGCTGTTGTGTGTTCTCAAAAAATTATCAAATTTAAATGTACAGTTTTTTTCAGAAAAAAATAATACTAAATAACACGTAGGTATGGTGTTCGAATTAATTGCTCTGTAGCAAAATTATAATCCCTTATGGTGATATTTTTGTTTTTGTAGTTAGACAACTTGACCAAGCAGCAGAAGTATCCATCCAGAAAGAATTTTGCAGCAGGACAACATTCATGCTATGAAAAGCAGTTGTTGGAGTATCTTCCTTTTCCTCATTTTTATTTTTTATTTTTAGCTTGGTTCCTATCTTCCCTCTGTATACATCTTCCCTTTATTGTTGCAACTGGTGAGGTAAATGTTATGTATATGTCTTAAATATTCTGCTGTGATTGTTAAAATAGTTTTGTACTGTAACAACATTTTAATTAAAAAAAAAGGCAAGAAGATACAGATGGGGAGACTTTATTACACGTTAAAATCCATTTGAATACTATATGTTTTACGCATGAGGCTGATTAAAAATTAAAGCTGCACTGCACAGTTAAATTTGTCTATTTTTCCCCAGAAAAATAAAATTCCCCTAATTTTTTTATTGTAATTTTGATGAGGGGGGGAATCTTAGGCACTTTTCTGTTGTGCCACATATTTGGTGTTTTAATCTTATTTAAAAAAACTTGTAGAAAAAACAGGAAACATGAAATAAATTTATCATTCTATGTATTAATTCAAATTTTCAATTGTTTTCTCTTCACATTTGATTATATTGTTATGGTATAATACTTACATAGGGGAAAATTTAAATCTGTTGCATACTTTTATGTATAATAACAAATTCTTTCTGTCCCATATCTGTTGACTTTTGTATCTAGGAATAAATATGAGAGACTATATTAAAATATACATATAATATATATAAATCAGTAATAAAAGTGTCGGTTCATTAGATTTTACATGGATATGTCATACCAGATACATTGTAAAATTTGTTTCCAGAATGTTGACTAGATAGTTAACCAAAAAGTATAGTTGTATTTTAGAATCAGTCCCTCTTCGAAGCTGCACATCAATCTGTAACTTAAAATGCATTATTATTATTATTTTTTTTAACTATTAGCAATGAGAGAGAAGACCCATTGTCTGAGTTTAACGACAAGATTAAAGCTATATCATGTAATTAAAAGAATAAGCTTTGATAACATAAAATTGCATCGTTTTGTTAAAAGTTTCTCCTTAAAAGTATATTCCTACCATATCCTTTTTATAGTTTATTCTTCCAGAAGTTTTAGGAGAAGAGTTACAGTTTGAATTTTTTTAGATACAGTGCAGCTGAAATGTTTTTTGTTTGTTTTTTTAAATTATTAACAGAAAAATTTAGTTTTATACTATCAACAATGGATTTTAAAAGAAACATGTTTTCTTCGTATATTAGATTTAAAATTGTTAAAATTTTTACTTAGAATTATTTTTAGAATTGTTGGAAAAAATTTTTGTGAGCTGTTGCTATTTGAAATAAATTTGTAGGAAATTGAATCAGATATATTAAAAATAATTTTGTTTATAGAAATCTTAACCAACAAAAAATTTAATACTCATTATTATTACTACACATTACCAATAAATTTAGTTTTGGTATCAGAAAATATCAAATTTATTTATAGAAATTTTAATATTTAAAAAATAAAAATAATAAGAATTTTATTATTAATTTAAACAGATCAATTTTGTGTAATATTAAGAAAGTTAAATGGCAGACCAGGAAAAGAATATAATGAAAAAATTTTGATTGCTTATTTTGTTAATAATTAAAATAAAAAATTTTTATTTTATAAGTTCTTAAATTATAGTAAAAAAAAACTCAAATGAAAATCAACACTTTAAACGGAAAGAACTTTTTGGCAAGAGAAAATCTTCGGTTATTCTATACATCTAAGATTTGATTATTTTTCTTAATAAAACTTCTAAAAAAGTAACAAATCAACTATCATACATAAAATAATTCAGTTTATCTACAAATTCATTAAAATTTTTTGGTTTTCTCTGCTGAAAAAACTGACAAATAACTCACTCAGTAAATATAATGTTATAATTATTTTGCATAAAATGCCAAATTAATGAGAGAAAATAGATATTTGAATTTTCATTATTGAGTAAAATTTTGATAAAAAATATAAAGATTATTTGTATTATTTGTTTAAAATTATACAGATTTTTAATACATTTACTATAAAAAAATAAGATTTAAAAAAACCTTTATACTTTCATACCTATCTATGGTAATGCTATTTCTATTAGTAAGAATTTTCTAAATTGTAGTACATCTTTAACTTATTCTAAGAAGTTTACTCATCATAAAAATACCCATTTACTCATGCAATTGAAAGTTCATGTTAAATTAATTAGTTTTAAATGTATTTATAATATCTATAGAATCAAAAATTTGAAAATGTACACTTAATAATATGAAATCTGTACATGAATATTTTTGATTGTTGTAGAATATACTTTAACATTTAAAATTGTTTATTCAAATCAATAATAATTAAATGTATGGCATAATACCATCCAATACACCAAAGAATAGAACGTAGGATAAAATAGAGTTCTAAATTAGGAATTTAAATGGAACTTTTCTAAGTTCAAAGTGTTGGTTAAATTAGTTATTTATTTTGGAAGATTTATATAAAATGTCGTTGGTGAAATCGATTATCATTTTTTTTGTGTGTGTGTGTCTAAACACACCAACATTATAAGCAGATATGGCTTCTCGTTATATAGATAAAAATATTAATAATATAGAATTGCTGTCTTCTAAATAAATTTAACTGGTACAGGAATACCTCGCTTAGTACGGTTAATTGGTTCCTGTAAGATACCGTATTAAATGAATCCGCACTGAGTGAAACATTATTCCTATAGGAAAATGAGTAATTCGTTCCTATCAAATTTTGTTAAAACAAAAAAATTTGTATATTTACCTAAAATTAATGAAAAATAATTAAA
>WUQG02036641.1:0-29894 GCA_011317285.2 Androctonus mauritanicus | reverse complement strand
TATTATTTAATGATTAACTTTCAAGGTTACCATGGCAATAATTTATATTCTAGTTCGTTTGTTCTTAAATTCGTAACTATTATTGTTTGTTTTATTAAAGGCCTGAAGATGGCAAAAAATTGTATTTGCCAAAAGCATTCGCCATAATAAAGTATAGAACCCACAACTGCTGTGTGTGTTTCGATTTATAGAAACTATAGTAACTCTGTATGAAGCAGTCTTGTAAGAAATTATGGATAATAATAATTAATTTATTCAACAAATAAAAATAGCCAAATATAATCATTAATTTATTATTTGTTAGGGTAAAATGCTAGAGTATTTTTTTCCTTCTAAGTAAATATATAACCAAAGATCAGGCATATTTGCAAATAAGATCGAGCTTCAGATTTTTAAAAATCTCTTAAGGGATTAATTAAAAATACACATGCTACTCTAATTACAAATATGAGATTTCAAATATTCTTCAATAATTTTAAACAATTAACAACAGAATGCTCTAGCAACCAATATTATGTAAAATTAGTTATCCTTTTATGGCAGTATTCACGATGGCAGTCATTATGCCAAAAAAAAACTCTAATCAGAATTTTTGTTTCAAATCTGTGAAATAATTTTATATACTGTGTTTTATAATATATTTCAATATTTTTTTGGAATCAAATAATAGTATTTAAGTTACAAACAAACCTTGCATATGAATTATATTTGCAACAATAGGAACACACAATTTTTTAGCATGCAGCTATTGAAATAAATTATGCATAATTACTGCAACAAATCATTGAGTAAAGTCACTAAAAATCCTTTTATGAAAAAGAAGTGTTTAAAATAATTGAAAATGCTTTGTTCAGAATATGAATGAAATTTTGTTTGTAAGCAAGCAGGAAAAAGACATTATTACATGTTTGTGTTTCAACATTAAATAATAGCAATGATGGCATTATTACAATAATTATGAAATTTCATTTTTCATATGTTGTTTCTGGTTATGAAAAATGTGTGAGGATAGGAATAATTCCTATTTATTATATATCATCATTGCTTTTATTTAATGTTGGAACTTTGGAGATTTACAACTGTAGCACATAATTGTTTTACAATAAGTTATCATAAAATATTATGTGATATCATGACAAAATTTGACAGCTTGTGCATGGTCTAGTGGTCACTTAAAAATCTCTGCAATTTTCTCTTTCATTTTACTTGTTTCTATCTAATATTTAATCTACAATAGATTATAGAATATGACAACATTTAAGATACTATTGACATATTTGTAAGTTAAATATAACATGGTTATATATATTTTATAATTATTAATACGATTAACTAACTATAAAATATATAAGCAAACTGAATTTTACTTAGAAAATCATTTCTAGCCATACAGTGTTGTAAAAGTTGTAAGTTACTTCTACAGGGTGGGGCAAATAAATGTGGCCTGGACGAGTGGATACGATTGGACGGGAATGTATGCATATAACCACACCCTGTGACGGGGTGTGGTTATATTAGTACTGTATTTCCTATATTAGTAAGTTACTGTATTTGTTTGTACTGGAACTCTGTCTCCGGGCCACTTTTATTTGCCCTACCCTGTATTTACAAACTATGAATTTTATATATGAAAATACCAAAAAAGCTCAGAGAGGCACATCCTTATAATACTGCATTTTCAAAGCTCATAAATAAACATGTTTAATAAGAAAAAATTTAAACTACAATCCAATTTTGTTTAATCAATAAATTTAAAAAAAACATTTTCAAAGATCATAAAGGAAATGTAATACTATATAAAAGTGTATATTTCTTTTAAATACAGTCATATCTTATTTTAAGTCAATTCAATTTTAAGTCAATTCAATTTGTCACTTTTCAACTTTACACTGGTTTTTGTTAACCTTTAGTAGACTTATCTTTTTCTATTATTATTGAGTCTCACAGGTATTAAATGTGATGTAAATATGCTGGTGTATCAATGCTTATGATGTTATTTCTGCTATATGGCTAATTCATTCATTCTTCAAATTACATTGCATCTTTATGCCAAAACTGACTTATTCAATTTTTTACACTGCATATAAGAGTACATTGACCATTCATTGTCAGAGTATAAGGTGGTTATTGAAACTTTGTTGTTCTCTAAAACGATATATGTCATGCAATTACAAAACTATGAAATAATTAATAAATAAAATTTATTGAATGCCTTTCATAAACAATTAGTTTATTCAATATGGATACAAAACTTAACTTCAAATGATGTCACAGTAATTGCCCAATAGGTAAACAACGTTGTTTGTATGTTGCGTCATACACTTTGGTTTGAACACTGGTATGCTCAATGCATTTACAACAGCATATTGATGCTGCATTTTATACCTGTGAGATCCAACCTTAATGCCAGTTTATGCAACTTAATTTTAGGTCAGTCAATGAACATACTAAAAATTCACATAAAAATGAATGTTACAATATTGCAAAATAATTTATAAAAATAATAATAGTGACATTACAGGGTTATTTATAGGGGTTTTAGATTATGACTTCAATTTTTAAAGAGTTAAGTTGAATGAGTCTTTGAACAAATTAATGACAGTGATAAGATTTTGGTTTTATGTTTTATAAGAACTTTTTCATAATTTGATTTTGTCCCAACCATTAGAGAATACACTGCACATATACATCATGTGCATATTTTTTATTATTATTATGATGATGATGATGATTTCTTATTCTTTATCAATTTATATTTGTAGATAATAAACAGATCTATATAAAAATCAATAACAGTTCTTTCAGCTCGAATTCGAAACGAGTTCATATGTTTGCTGTTACACACCCATAGGAATATTATGTAACCTATGGTGTCTTGTTATCTTTTGTGGGATATTTAGGAATCTAGATGGATATTTGGAACTATAATAATATTGAATAAATATTTATGTCAATTATTTATATGTAAATAATAACATTATATATAACATTTAATGTTTATTATTCAATATATATAGTTTTGTTGGAATTAAAATAAGAAAAATTAATTTATATTATTTAGTCCAAAGTTTATATTTTTTGAAAAAACTTATTTCTATTTTGTTTATCAAAATTATAATTTTCATTTAATCAATTAGTCTTTATTCCATGATGA
Source organism: Androctonus mauritanicus (assembly GCA_011317285.2). Lineage (NCBI taxonomy): Eukaryota > Metazoa > Arthropoda > Arachnida > Scorpiones > Buthidae > Androctonus > Androctonus mauritanicus. Next base: position 26,740 of record WUQG02036641.1, on the reverse strand, counting down.
ATATTTATATGTAACATACATTTATTAAAATGTTTTTGTAATAGACCATATTAATTAAACATATTAATTATACAAATTTGAACAAACAAAATATTTTGTTTGTTCAAATTTTAAATAAAAATGTTTAAGAACAACAGGCAATAATCAGATTGGAGTTAACTATAAGCACTGAAAAAATATTGAGGAAAGAAAAATATTCCAATTTGAAGGAACTAAAACCAAAGGGTTAAAAGGAATTCTGTTTTCAAAAATATTTAATTCTATTATTGGTCAGTGCTATTATTGATTTGGGTTTGATTCCAATCTTAAAGAATGCTTTGTGTATATCAAACCTTTTTATTAAGTTTAAAATGTAGTGTAATAAAATTTATGAAGTGCCCGCTGCTAATTAAATATTTCTGACTTATGATAGTGGAGTTTGAAATCCTTAATTTATGATTTATATTTTCATAATAAAATTCAATGATTTATCTGATACAAATAGTCCTTAAAATCAAATTCTTACTTTTTTTCAACTTTTCTTTCTTCAATTAATATTGCTACTTCTTCTGCAGTTTGGTGTCCTTGCATTCGTTGACCCCCAAGCATTTCCTTTTCTAATTCTTCAATACTCTAAAAACAAATAAAAATATTAATGGGAAAAAATTTAAAGACAATTTAGTTATAAATTTTTATATATATATATATCTATATACATATATAATTGATGTTGATAACAACATAGAAAATTTAAAATGATATAATGTTATCAGAATTTGTCCTGTCAAAAATATATGAAATCTATAGTATAAAATTGAATGTCTGAGCAGATTTGGATAAAATATTTGTCATTAAATTATGTAATATGTTTGGAAAATAACTGTTCAACTATGACATCAGAATTATATGTTGAATACATGTTATTCCTATTACATTGTTACAAGAAGTTGGTATCACCTCGTATGATTCAATGCTACAATCAGATGTATCTTATTGTGTTTTTGTTTGACAGATATATATAGTACATTTGGAAAATAACTATTTTTAGGAAGTTTTAGGCTTAGTCCAATTTTAAATTTATCAAAGAGCAGACCTATTCTTAAAATTTAAAAACATTTATAGCTGCTACTGTTGAATAGAAATGCTTGCTTGAGTCAGCTTAAATTTTCTTTCAAATAGATAAAAGCATCTATCTAAGTCTTTTTAAATTGTGAATCGTTAATTATTCCACGAAACACTTAATAAATAGCAAAAATTTCATATTTCTGCTTCAGTTCAAGTACTGCAAATCTTATCCCATATCTATTGTTAAAGTTATGAGCAAATTCTACAACTTCCAATATGAAATCACTTTTCTAGCACTTATTGTTCTTTCTATGCATCCTAGAATGGAGATCTATATATCATTTTATTTTTATGTTCATGTTCTTTTGAATGATTTTAAATTTATCTATACAGTATTCCTTTTCTGTACAGAGCTGAGTAGTACAGTAAACTAAAGAAACAGGAAAAAGAAAATAGAGAGAGCATTTGACTGTGGCTTAAACAGATTTTTTTAAGACTAACTGTTGATAAGTGAAGAATAATCAATTTGTGATCTTTGCAACTGTGAACTTATTCTGAAGCACATTTTAGTAGACTTCTACTGGTACTCTTATTTTACTGACAGACATTTATGGCTTTTTAATATGGGCTGATTTTTTTAATCATTCTATTTCATTAATCACTTATTAAAATTCTGTTCAAATAAAATTATAGCATTTCTTATCATATAGTGATGTTTCAGGCATAGTTTTGCTTTTTACATCTATTTTTAATAGAATTTATGCTATTATTATTATTATTATTATTTTGTTTTGATTTTAAAAGAGTAACTGATAAAGTTCTTTAATATTAAATGTTAGACTGCTTTCTATGAAAAAGGTGTGTGTAACATATAATTATTATTTTTATATTTGGTGCAGTTTGGCTCAATGATATATATACAAGTAGCCCTCGGTTTATGATAGCTCAATTTATGCCGATTCACAATGTCACCGTGCAACTCACCGTTTTGCTGTGTAATTCCCTGATTTTCCCGTATGCTAGACTGATTTTCATTTTAGTGTTGACGTATTTACTGAACTGCAACGTTGTGCATTTGTTAAAACAAAGATTTTTATTGAATATATTTATTTTTTCTGTTTTTAATATTGTTGGGTATGTATACATTTACATTAAATTAATATTTCCAAAAATGTAAGAGATCTGAAACTTTGAATTTCATTTGTTTTTATTAAAAAATCTTAAGAAAAACATTTCACTTTATTTTATCATAAAATACATTTTAATTTATAATGCAATGTATTTTGTGTTATATTATATTAATAAGCAAAATTATTTGCTTATTTTTTTTCACTTATGTAGATCCTAACCCTATACCTCACTGTAAATATGGGTTCATTTTACACCAATTCGATTTGTGTTGGCTTTTGTAGGAAAGGAACTGAGGGCTACCTGTATTGTTAGGTTACGTTAGTTAAGTTAGGGTGCCATATCATTCATGGAACATGCTTTATCTTACAGCAGCAATAAAAACATTATGAATATTCATTAGATCCTTTAATGAAATTGGAATTTTTTCTTAAAATCAATGATGTACACAGTAATTTGATATATCTGATACAATTACTGAAGAAAATGAATAAATAAATCAATGATTTAAACAAATTACAGTGGATGATTGATTGATTGAAATAGTTTGTCACTCTTTCATTTTGTGGATAGAGATATAGTTCTTTCTTAAATCAGAAATTTATTAAATGAGAGTTCATAAACCAAAGGATACCTATAACTTCTTTAAGATCTATGATGGCTTTTGCAAAAGTAATGCTTTATGGTCTAGTTAAATAAACAATAAAAGAATTAAAAACTTACTTTTCCTGTTTTAACGAAAGCTTCTGCTACCCTTCGATTCCTTCCTCCATAACATGTTGTTATTAAATCTGCAATACCACAACTCTCAAAAAATGTGGTAAGTTTTGCTCCTGGATAGAAAACATTGCCAAACTCTATCATTTCCATTAATCCCAAGCGTATCACAGCTGCTTTGGTATTATCTCCGTATTTTAAGCCATCAACAAAACCTGCTCCACAAGCAACAATATTCTGAAATATTTTAAATCATTATTATTAGTATATCTTATTTACACAAATTAAATACTACTATAAAAATATTTCTTCATTAACATTTTTATAAAAATAACAAAGTAAAATATGATCAATTGAAATGCAGAAATTATAATTTTAGTAATTTGATTATTTTTTATGAAAATGGATCATATAAGCTTCACTTTCTTTTTAGTCTAAGAGATTATCATATTGTTTATGAATTCCTCACTAATAATTTTGGAGCTAATTGGTAGATTTTTATGAAATATCTTTAATGATTGAACATATCTATGAGTTTAATAATGTATTATTTTTTAATCCTGCAGCTTCATTTAAAATAGTGTACCTTCTAAATTTAATGGTCTATAATTTTCTAATATCTTCTCAAATAACTGACAGATGAATTTTATCAGAAAAGTTATGCCATTGGCAACTGTGATGTCACTCATTTAATCCCATAATTTCAACTATTTCAAAATAGCAGATTTTTGAATTAATTGATAGAACAATACCATCAACAAGAACTGAAGAACAGAACTGTAGAATATAATCTAAATGAGTCTAATTTTACAACATAAATCCATAGTTAAATGAAAATAATAACAACCTGATGATGTAAATTGTAAAAATCCCTCTTATGATGAGATAAGAGGCATGTAGAATGCTGGCCACCCAGCATACAGACTATTTATGAATTCTTCTGCACACAATAGTAATAGACAGCAGTATTCTTAATGCCACAGCAAGAGAAGATCACAAGCATGTTGGAGTAGCATTCCTATTCCTTTGAGTCAATAATTGAATATATCACTCATCACTGCCCTATTATCTTTTGGTCTTTCATTGATATACCTCCAGGAGGTTATTTGAAAATTTTGAATCTGGATCCACAGCTTGAAAACCAATTAATATTTAACTATCTGGTTATTTCTGCCTGATTTTGATCTACTTCTAGCATCTCAATTCATCAGTTAAATGATATCTACTACTCATATTCTAAAATTCTGTTAGCTGGATTTTCCTCTTTCACGCTTCAAACTTGAACTGGCAAGCCATCTTTTACAAGTAATTTTAATAATGCAGCTAATTTGCACACTTTTATTCTTACTTAGCATTGCACTCCATATTATAAAAAAAAAAAAAAAAATCAAGTTTTTAAAAATTATTGTGTTTATCTATTTGTGCATATACAACTATTTATTCTTGAATAGATGAAAACTAGTGTACATAAAACAGACTACAGACATAATCAAAATTGCTATATAAAGCATTAGTTATTTTGTCACTATATTTTAAATATTCAATAAATATTTTAAAAATCTATGAAAGTGTTACAGATTTTAACATCAGGATTACAAATTCACAAATATGGCAAGATATATAGAAATTACAATATAATAATGATTATTCTGTGCCATGAAAAATTATTTCCATAGCACAGAATGCTTTCTTATTCTTAAAACAAAAAACTGATTTACTGCACAGAAGATGTATCAATAAGATGAAAAGATTTATGACATTGAAATAGGATAATTTTTTAAAACGATACTTGACAGAAAACTTTTCAAACAATAGTAATGATAGCTCAATCTATCTTGGAAAGGTCACAACACAAACATTTACAAAAAGTAATATAGAGTTCAATGTTTTCAATTGCCTTTGAATGCAGAAGTTCTCTAGAAATCATGCTTTTGAAGTTTAATATCTTGAAAAACTTCTTTTTGGATCTTATCAGCATAAAAATACTCTATCCAATTTCCAGCTGTCTTTATTACAAGAAGTTATAAATTTATAAGATATTTCTGATTTACAAAAGATATAAAAAGATAAATTATTTACTGGAAAATTTATTTTATTAAAAAATATTAGAATTTTCTTTACTCAATAAAATACTCACACAATCAATCAAAAATCCACATCTAAAAGAGTTTTTAAATAAATGATTTTAATAACTAAGTTATCATTTTTATTTCTGAAAAAGCTTCACTATTTAATTTAGAAAAACTATTCTAATTCTGCTAAATTATCTTAAATTTCTCATTAAAAGTATTTTTTGAATGATGATGCAAGGATTAAAACTTTAAACAAAAACAGTACATTTAAAATGTAATAAAAGTTATATTTTTATTATATATATAATAATTTTCATAATTAAGAATTAAAAAAATTTTTCAATGCTATTTTTTTAATGTATTTGATTTAAACTTAAATTTTTTCATCTAATTTAATATTGTACAAAACTTAATTTTATATAAGTTTTTAAATTTCACTAACAATTTGCGATTTTTTTAACTCAATTCAAATATTTCATGAGTTCTTGGAAATTTTAAAGAAATTCCTTAGATAGGGTAACAAAGAAATTTAATTACCTTTAAAGCACCGCAAATTTCAACAGTATGTACATCGTCAACTACAGAAAGTCTAAAATAGTCTGTTTCAATTAATTCTTTAAGCATTTTACCTGTTTTAGTATCATTACAACCTGCAATAGAAAGTTTTATAATAATTAAGAATAAGCAATTTTCAATAATTTTATTTGATATAAATGTTTACAAGATGCCTCATCCAATAATGTACCATTGATTCTCGCAACATACCAATTTGCAATTTTATTAAAATCTCTATAGTAAATTGATATTTAAACTTTCAGAATCTTGAATAAAAAAAGGAACAAAAATGTGGATTTTTGATTATATTGTGAAAATATTCACACAAGTGCATTTTAAATGTGAAAAAGATAAGTATTCTGCATATTTCAATTATAATAATAATTATCAAATCTCAAAAAATGGAACAATTTATTAAAAAAAAAAGAATAATGCTTTATCTTGTAATTTCTCAAAACATTTGTCATTTATATTTATTGTCAGAGTTTATTGAAATTAAGAAATCAAAATGTATAGAAAATGAAAAAGCTCCCAAATACAAAATAAATATATTTGAAACAAACATTTTCAGTCTCTTATCAATCATCTTTAGCTTTCAAATTCATTACAGTATATTAAAATAAACATAAGAATCACTTTAGAATTCAAAAATTATTTTAATATAAAATATTTTAGATATGAAAATAATGGGAATTGTAATAATCTCATAAAATAGTTTCACCGAATTTTAATCATCCAGTTTCTTTTGTTATATTGTCTTTTAGTTATTTGTTATACTTATTTAATAATTAATACTTCAATCCTGTATATTTAAAATTAAAATGGCAGATATTCAAACTTCTGAGGTCTCTCTTTAAAACTTTAAAATTTTAGCAATTTTATTTTTGCAAAATTCAGTATAAAAATCATGTAACAAAACATAAACAATTTAATCCTACTAAAATTAGCAGTCATGTTCAAAAAGAAGGCAGATAATTTTTCCAGAAATGTTTGTTTATATATTACAGTTAGTTGTTATATTTAAATGAATTAATAATACTGTGTTAATTTATGAAGATATCTCAAAATTATTCATAGAAATTATGGCTTATAAAAGTAAAGTAATTATTATTATTTTTTTTATCAATTAATAAGCAACTTTTTTTTTTCTGTAAATCAGATGCCTGAGAAAATACCTAAACATTTCATGGTCATATATGCCATACATATCTGATTTTTCCACTATATACATTTTTATTTAGAGAGATAGTGGATGTACTCAGAGATTTTACCTTTTGAAGAATGACGGCAGGAGTGAAAAGAACATAGAAAAGCACGAAGAAAGAAGGAAAAAGATTTTCTCAGAAGAAATGTGGCAAGCTAATATTGGAAAAAAAAGATTACCCTTTAATCACTGCTTATGATATGCAGATGATATGGTGGGTGAATTCTATCCCCACTCCAAAGGGGCACTATTCTTATATATTTTAAGTTTGCATACAGTAGCTATATTTAATCTTTTTACTATGTAATAAAACAGAAGATGGGTTTATCTCAAAAGTGCTCTTTTAAATTCTATACATTAGTGATGGTTATAAACTGAAAACCTATTTGTGTTAAAAGAAGACAAAATTGTATACAGCTAGTTCTCGACTTACGACCATTCGACTTTACGACCACAATCGTGAAGTCGATAATGTGAATTTATAACATAATTCACATTATTGTACCATGTATATATAGCCTATTCAACTTACGACCAAATCGTGTTACGACCGGTCTGTCGGAACCGATCATGGTCGTAAGTCAAGAACTAGCTGTATATTGTAATTGTTCATTTTTTGTTTTTTGTTTCACCAAAATTTAGAAAGAAATTGTGAAAAATGAAACATAAACACCTTTAAGCCATTTTTAAAGGTTACATGGCACTTTTAATGTTTTATTGTAGCTATTTTGTTCCCAAGTAATTGCAGCTAAGCCTACTTTAGATGTTTTTAGTTAGTGATGGTAGGTCTGGAGTTACAATACACCAGTGATAGTCCAATTAGAGGAACAAAGAATATAGTATAGCTGTTTATGTCCAAGATGAGGACACATTGATAACATTTTCACATGTTAGAATTTTTTCATATAAATAATAAAAAATTATAAAAAGTACTGTGAAAAATTGTGTAAAGGAAGTAGGAACAAGTTAATAAATATGAAATAATAATAAAACTGACAATATTTCAATGAATTCGTGTAATTTTTTTAATAATTATATGATGTAACTTCAGTCAACAAATATTACATAACTCATGGTTTTTTTATCAATTTTTGAAATTTTCAGTCAAATTTCTTCATTCATGTCTCATTTTATTCAGAAGACTTGTTGCTATCTAAAAATATTGATTATATCAATAGATGGATAAAATTGCATATAAAAAAAATTATTTTTGGCAATCTCAGAAATGTAACAAAAAGTTATGAAAGCAAAAAAAAATTTGAAAAAAATACTTAACTATTAGAGAGAAAACAAAATCTCCAATAAATTCTAAAAATTTCAAAAGATTTTGATGAAAATCATAACTTAATTGTTTTTTGCATATTAATAGGCTTAATTTCAAAACTTCATCAGCATTCGAGATTAAATAATAGCTTAAGAAATGCATTAAAGAATTTCAACAATATTTATGAAAAAGTTGATTCAGTTTCTTGATATTGTGGGTTCAGTTTATAGGTATTGTGTACAAATATAATTTAAGAACATTTTGGTAACTTAAAGTATGCTAATGTTTAAAAAATTATTAGCTTAAATATAGATAATTTTATTAATATTAAAATATGATATATTAAAATTAAAATATTTAAAAAATATTTTAAAAGTTTTATATTAAAATCTTTATAGTATATTACACTTTTTTATTAGTTTAATGCTTTAATAGAATCAATGAAATATGTAATTTATTAAATTTTTTGCAGAGTTTTTAACAAAACTAATGAATATGGCTGCTGAGCCTGACATCCAACCTCAGCAGTTGAATTCCACTCTGATGGAAAATGAAATTGAAACAATCAATACAGAAGAACTATTAAAAAATGAAATTATAGATACATGTTCCCAGCCAAGTAGTGACTTAAAGATTGAAGAGATGATTGTGGAAAACTGTGAAGAATGTAGTGATTCTAACATATTAGATAATCCTATCAAAAGATGCAAGGGCTCTGAAGTGGAAAAAGTGCCTGAACAAATTGAGACTTTAAATTTTGGACTAATCAAAACTGTGAGTGATAACCAATCAAAAAATTCTGTTTTGTGTAATGTTACTAGTAATACTGAACAGATGGTGGTAACAGATACTACTGAGAGAGATAATTCAACTGAAAACCAGATCTGTTCAAACAAAGTTGAGCAGTTGCAACAAAATTCTGTTTTACAGATTGAAAGCCCAAAAGGTCAAAATGCTGGAAATTTATCTAGTGTTCCTCCTTATTCAGCTTATCATATTAAATGGGTTCAATGGAAAGAACAAAAGACTCCTATTATAACACAGGTAACTTCTGTTATGCATTATATATATATATACATGTATGTATGCTTAAATAAAACATATTCATATTGCTATGATAATACAAAACTATAAATTTTCCAAATTTAATTTTTTCAAAATAAATTCCTTCAGCAATTACACATTTCACTTCTCAAAGAAATACTGCTAGTAAAAAAATAAATATTTCTAATAGAAGCTTGTTAAAATATCCAAAATGTTTTTGTCCCAAATTCTTTAATGTCATCAATTCCATCAAATCTATATTTTCAGGTTGTTTTAATCCTTTATAAAAAGTTAAAGAATTTAGTAAATTAGATAAATCTCATAAAATATACAAGAATGCTATATATTGTTTACCAAATAACTTGAACAAACAAAAGATGTGTGACATGGACAGTTACAGCTGCTTCAAAAAACATTGTTCCATTTTTGTTAGAGGGCAGTTTAATCTTAACTTTTCTTTTTATTTGGCGTTTGCCAAATAAAAAGAAAAGTTTTCGTATACCATACTGCAGTTAGAGCTTGTTTCTTTGAAGTCATTAGTAATTGGTTTTTTGCAGTCTTGAAGAATTGATTGAAGATGAAATATATGAAAAATTTCTTCATACAATCTTCTTTATAGCATTTAAATGTCTACTAAAATCCTTAGTATGATTTTACGAATGATAATCTTTTATCAAACTTAATGCCTAAATTTATATGATAATCTTTGAATAATATGCCATTTAGAGTTGACAGTTTTGTTTCATTATCAGATATTTAAATTGTAAACAGATAATCCTCAACTTACAATAGTTTGAAGTTGGAGCAGTCAGAAATTGGAAAGCCCCAAAATTTATAGATTGTCCATTATCAATATTTATTATTACATTCCACTTTATCTTAATGAATAAAAAAATATGTAAATCAGATACAAAAAGGATGCTTTCCATATATCAGACTATTGCTTAAGAACTCAAACTTTTGTTAATTGCATTGATCAATCACAGAATTTATTGATTGCATCATTGTTGTAAATATGAGTTATCATAAATCAGACCAGATGTAAATCAAGGACTATCTATATTTTACATAAGTATATGATTTTATCAATAATTTCAATATCAATATAGTAATAATTTCAATATAAGCAATAGCTCAAAACCAATACTACAAAATATTCAAATCATTTATCAGGATAGATTTAGAAGTAGACGAAATTTTAAAACCATCAAAAAAATCAATTATAGTTGAAGATTTAAATTAAAAACTGGATTAATAACATAAGCAAAAAGAACTAAATGAACAACTCTGAAATATGCTTTATTAGTAGGAAATGATGAAATATTATTTTTTACATAATATTCACAATTTGAAAGATGGTTTATAATTCAGTAAAAAAGAATTAAATCAATATCAAAATTATACATTAATATTTTATAGATAATAGGTATAAAACATCATCAAAGGCACCAGAAATATTGATATATATAATGTAATGTTGATATAAGATTATCTGGTTTTCAATTTGTGAATAAAGATCGGGAAAATTAATTTTTCAAAAATCAAAAAGGAATTGTAAATGGTGATTGATCTGTAAAAAGATACTATATAGTATCAGGATTTTTCCATGCTTTAATATTGGAATTAATTTTTGATTCTACATTGATCAGATATAAAAGATTTTTTTAATATAATAGTAAATAGAAAACGATATTGCTCTATAATATGTAATAATATTTTTGTTTATTTGAATTTTATAAGGACATATGGAGAAGTTTTTGATTGTTTTAATGCAGATTTTATATAATGAATATTATTTATATCATGCCAAAAATTCAGATTAAATAAATTTGAGGAATTTAATTTTAAATAGAATTATAAAGAACTTTAGGAAAAATATCAGAAGTTATTTGAGATTTTATCTAAATTATACTTTCTATTTATAAAATTAAATGGTTCCAAAAAGATCTGTGATTAGTTTATTAGTTTACAGTTATATAATTTAAATAATTGTGTTAATCAGTAAAAAAATAATTTATGATATAACATAATGAGCATTAATTAATTATATAAATATAATGAGGAAGGGTCTACCTATGTCATAATGAGAAAGATATAGAAAATAACACTTATCAGAAGAAAAATGTAAATCTTTTCTGTAAGTCAGTTGTACAATTGAAGACGAACTCATGAGTAAGTCAGAAATGTTTCTATAATTATAAAAATTTTCTCCTGATAAATATTATTTATGGATTTTTTTCCTATATTAGTTTAAATCAGAAAATAAAAAATGGATTATGCTATATTATGAATTATAATGGGGAATTTTTTATTTTACTGTAAGTAGCTTTATTGTAAATTTTATGATCATTACTGTTCTATAAAATCATACTGCTGGAATATATATTAAGTTATGATGATTGATTAAAAAATAAAGAGAGTTAAATATCTCTGATATTTAGCATAATACTTAAATATTTATTCCCAATAGTATTACAGCAGGTTCTATTTACATAACATACTTTAATTCTTTACATAATATATTTTAATTCTTCACGCAGAATGTACAAAACATTTTGTGTGAAGAATTAAAGTGTTTTATGTAAATGAAACACTGCAGTGCTATTAGGAATAAATGATTGAGAAATATTTTGGATGACAAAATTTTTTACATAAAATTAAATTTATATAAGCTGAAAATATCCCTACAACAAGTTTCCAATATATATGGTTAATTCATCCAGAAAATTTATGCATAAATCAAAAACCACATAAGTCCAAAAATGCTTTAAATTTGATATATATGAATAGGTGCAGCAAACAGAATGATCAAATGAGATTTATGAGCCTATTTTAACCACATATAAGAAAATTTAAGGTCACTAGTGATATTTTTACAAAAATCTAAATCATTTATTGAATATTTCATATGTTTTATGGAAATTTAACCAAAATTAAAAGACTTATGCATCCATATATATCTAAAACTGCATAAGTCAAAACCATGTAAGTAGGGATATACCGTATTCTGTTTTTTGAATAAATAATCCTTAATTTATACTTAATATAGATTGTGATCTTTTCATATTTAAAATCTTTATATTGTATGAATGTACAAAATATAAATTTTAAATAACTCTTAACTTATAATATTTGGTTATGAATAAAATAATTTTATGGTAAAATTATTTAATCTTCTGTATATCTGATATATATATATATAAATAAATCTAATAACATGAATAAATGTATTATATATAATAATAAAACTTTAATTTATAATTTATTTTAGTGATTCAAAAGAACTTCAGAGTTGGGTAGATACATTGAATTTAATAGCAGCTAGTCTCTCAGCACCTCCATTAGCAAGTGCAGTAGGTTCACAGAAGAAATTTCAAAGACCTCTTTTGCCTGTTAGTCATACAAAATTAAATCTTGTAAGTATACTGTGATAAAATAGAAAATATTTTGTTATTTAATCATATATATTACAGGTAGTCCTTGATTTATGATAGGATTTAGTTTCAAACTCTGCTGTTATAAGTTGGAACAGTCATAAGTTGTGAATGCCCAAAATTTATAGACTTCTCATTACTGATATTTACAAGATACTATACATTATTTTAATAAACATAATGAACAAAAAACTATAAGAACTAGATACAAAAAAAGAATACTTTCCATATATCAGACTATTGGGATGATCAATTAGTAGACACACAGCACTATGTGGCAGTTACAGGTTGAATAGCATATTTTTATTAATACAAACAAACGTTTTCGGTGGTTCTCCGCTACCCTCTTCAGGTTACAAAAGTTCTAATTGGGATGGCCATTGGCCATTAACCTGGATCTAGGAATCGAATCCAGGTCAATTGTATTATCCAATAATATAATTTATCAATGATATTGTATCATAAGTATGAATTGATTGTAAATTGAGAATTAAGTGTGTATATTATGTGAATTAACAATTATTGCATATTTGTAGATCAACTTTACAGAAATTTTTAAATATTTTTCTGAAATGTTCCAAAAGTGCAGAAATAACACTATGAAAAAAATTGTAATAATATAATATACTATAGAGATTTGATTTTAAAAACTCAGTTTTCCAAAATGGTCACATTCATTTCATGTATATTCAAAATCAATTCAAATACAATAACAAATAAAAAAGAGAATACTTGTTTGCTTTGATAATTTCCTATATTAATTTTTACATCTACAGTCTTAATTTCGGGTTAACAAAATAAAATATTAATTTTTAAACTATTACCAAATTTTTGAATATTCTATGGTAATCCCAATAATTCTTTCCGAATATGATCTATATTTGACTGTAAGCCAGAAAACAATTATGGATTTGAAATATGATTGAATTATCAAAAAATAATGAGGAACTCTTTTCTTTTTATTCCACAGAAAATTGCTATATCAAATTACAGACATACTTTGCTTTACAGCACTTCACTTTATGGTGATTTACTAATACTGCACTTCTCAATTATATTTCATGTTTTTATTTAATATCTCAAAATGAAAATGTTCTATAAAATAATACTTGGAATAGATATATAAAACATAAATTAACACCTAGATAGGCTGGGCCTGGAGCCATCCTGAAAAACTGAAGGTATATGAAATCTGGAATTGAACCTGGATCCTCTAAGATTATATGATAGTTTTTTAAGATGTGGCCATCTAGCTGAGTTTTTTAGCCCTAGCACCTATTGTGCACTTAATAAATAATAGTATAAAATTTTTTAGGCTTTTATGTGCATTAACAAATAAAATAAAGCAGTGATTCATTTTACAGCAGAATTCACTTTACAATGATGGTCTGGAATGTAACTGCTGCAATAACAAGTTATGTCTGTATATTAAATAATTGTTTCATAGAAAAATTTCATGATTTTTCCAAATTGAATATTAAAAGTCAAATTCTTGCATGCAATCTTTATTTTTGAGAAAGGACTAACAGAATACATACCAAATAAAGTATTTTATTAGTACTTATTGTTAGCTTGACGATGGTGGAGACTCCACCAAAACTGTTTGCTTGGAATAAAAATTCTTAGAATTATAGCTGCTAAAGAGTGCTAATTTAATACTTTACTGATAGTTTGAACATTTTAAAGCAGTTGAACAAAAATATCAGATATGTGCTCTTCAGTATTTGAAAGCTGTACTTAAATCTTGATGATAATCAGCTATCATTATCAAGATTTATGGTAAGTACATTTTTCAAATCCATCCAGCCATCCAGCAGATAATTAGAATAATTCTTATCCATATTTGCAAGTAATTCTTAAGTTATGAAATTTATTACAAAATAGTTTTTAATAATACAAATTTTAAGTCACTGTTTAGCTAGAATGTTGCTTCAAATTAAAAATGTTATTGTATTTTTAATTATCCATTATATTGGCAATCTAAATATCATATACTTCGAGATGCAACTATGATTTATTTTGAATTGATAAGTACTTTGAATTAATCAATGTTTAATTGATAAAAGTTTTTTATATATAAAATATTTTAAAGAAATTTTAAAAAATCTAATAATTAATCAATTTTTAACATGTAATAGAAATTTTTTAGTTTTCTTAAGAATAAAAAAATTAATATATTTTAATTTGAATTATCTAAAATAAGGGTGGAGCAAAAAAACGACGTTTGGACAGTCTTCGTGTCAAAGAATGGAAATTTAATCTTGAAACATTGACACAGTGGTTTAATAAAATGGAAGAAACGTTAGGTGTAACAGATGATGAACAAAATCTGTCTATATGGGATAAACTTTCTATTGATGAACAACAATTATTATTACAGGCAAGTAAATTGTAAAACATATAAACTAAATAGAAATATCTTGAACTGAAAAATTTTTCGTATATTATAGAACACTGAAAAAGAAATAACTTCTCATGAAGAAGAAGTAGAAATGGTTCTGAATCAGGGAAGACAAGTTATGGATGATTTAAAATCTGGTAATGTAATTGAAATTGTTTTAATTTTAGAAAACTAAAATATACTTCACAGCTAACACACAAAAATTTAAATATACCATTTTATAATAATTTAAATATATTAGTTTATTCATAAATATATAAGCCATTCTATGTACAAACTGACCCTTTAGTTTAATTTCAACCTCAAAAAAATAGTAAAACCCCTGTAAGAACTGATCTCAAACTTTAAGTATAAAATTTCTTGTAGAATGAAGAAAAAGACCTATGAAAGATTTAGACAAAAAAAAAGGAACAGAGAGATAAAAGAGATGGAATAATACAAAAGATCGGGGAGAGAAGGAATGGGATGAAATGAGCAAACTTGCAGAGAACTGTTTGGTTTGGTTCATTCCTGAAAGCTTCTCTCTCATCTAGAACAGTGTTTTGTAAAACATTGCATAAAACAATACCTGTTTCAGTTGTTCTTAATCTGTGTTATAGTCAGGCCAACAATTGTACTTATTAAATAAATAAACATAGGTTAAATAAAAGTAATATATGTAAGTAGCACTTTTATTGTTTTATATCAGCTAGTCATTTCCCTGGAAATTCCAGCCAAGCCTACTTTACTACACTGTGTGTGGTATTAGGTGTAGTATAGCAGTAAAGCATCTCAAAGCCAATTAAAATAAAGAATATTATAACTATTTATATGTGAGAGAAGACTATTTTTGTATATGTTGGGTTCTTTGATCTAAATTCAAAGACATAAAAAATTAAAATAAAAGTTATTAAAATGAAAGAAAAACATATCAATAAATATAAATTACCAATAAAAATGACAATATTTTAATAAGTTTATGTTACTTTTGAACTAATTATACTACACAAGTTCATTAATTTTTATTAATCAAAATTTGCATAATACTTAATTTTTTATCAATTTTTTGAAAATACAGATTGATTTTCTTCATTTGTGGCTTGTTTTATTCATTGGATATACTGCTCTTCAAATATGTAAATTTTTTTATTGGATGGCTATGATTTCTTATAGAAAAATCATGTTTTCTTTGATGATATATATAGAATGAAAAGTTTGTGAAAAAAATAAAACTTGAAAAAATGTTCATACTGTCAGAATCAGAACAAAAACATAAAATGCAAAAATCTACATCACAATGTGAGATGCCCCTTAATAATCAAAATATTGTTTCTTCAAAATGTATTGCAATATAAGTTGATATAATTTAACAAAATATATAGTTTTATGTAAATTGAGAGGTATAGTGAATGAAAGATATATATATAGAGCTGTCTTCTCCTCTGGAAGTGATCCTTTCTCAAATAGCTTTTCTAAAAATTTGTCAATTGATTTGATGTTTATTTTTTATTCTTTATCTTATATCTGTTAAAGCACTATGATTTTATTTTATTGATATTGTAGTAAGCAGAGACTGTTTAAAAAATTTTTTCCTTATGCAAATTAAAATTCACTAATTTAAATTGTTTATATTATTAAAAATGGATTATACTAATAATTTATTTCAATAAAATAATAATAATTTGAATTTTAGAAAATTTAAGAGAAGATGCTGGAACAGTACAGAATGTAATGCAACAAATTGAGAAAAGATGGAAAGATCTTCAAAGTGCTCTACTTAGGATACATCAGAAAACAGAGAAAGTAATAGAAACAAATAGATTGCAAAAGGAATTAGAAATTTTATGGCAGTTTTTAAATTCTCATTCAAACTGGATAGATTCTAATAAACATGTTGTTCAATCTTCTCATTCTGAAGAATTAAGAAGATTCATGGAACAATGCAAGGTAAAATATGTAGTTTTATCATTTTTTTCTTTTAGAATTTTATTATAACAAATATTTATGTTTATTAGAAATTCAAAATGTCCTAGTTCATTTATTTTGAATTAATTAAATATTTATATATATACAGTATATGTATAAAAGTATTCAATTTATAAAACCTTTAGAAATTTTAATAAAATAAGTATTTTATTACTGTTTTCATTTTTTTTTCTTTCTTAAGGAGGACAGCATTCAATCATTTTTCTTCTTTGAAGGAAACAGAAGAAATGAAGGATATTTTTAGTTTTTTCATTCATATAGTCAAATAAAGAAACATTTTTTGTTATCAGTAGGATATTAGTTGTAGGATATTATAGTTAGAAATGAAGAGCAAAAGTGTTATTTTATGATTTTAATGATTCAAATATGCTATTCAAACATGCATATTTGAATAGCATATTTGCCCTTGGAAATACCATTATAATTTTAATTTATTCATCTTTATTTAAAAAATTGTTTATTGTTTGTGAACTATATCAATCATGTTAGTAAAATGAGACAAAAAAATTTATTTTGTTATCAGTTATGTTCTTCTATTCTTTCCATTAAGAATAGAATTAATATTTAAGTTACCAGTAGATGCTGAAAGAATTTATTTCAGGCAGAAGAATTTATTTCATTTCTATCTTTCAATCCAATTTCTATTAAAGAACTGAATTTTTTCTTATAATCATTGTTATTTCTCTACCTTCTTTATGCAAAAATAAATAAATACCAATTTGTGTGTTCAAAGATCCAATAACTATAAAAACAAGCACTATAATAGTACTTGTTTTTATAATTATTGGATTTATTTGAATAGACAGAAATAACATATAATCAGTTTGTAAGTACAAAACCTGAAGTACTTTCAGCTTTAATAAGTCATCATCAGCAGTATTATAAACAAAAATATTTAAACACTTCAGAATAACTTATTATTCTAAAAGAACGTTTTTTAAAATCCAACATCTGATATACAAATATTGGCCATAACCATAGTGACATAATACATGCTAAAATACTAAACAAAGATTATAGTTTGTCTAAATTAATTACAGACATAAATAACAAAATAATAAATGATAAAACATAAAATATAACATAATAAAGAGATAAATAAAGTTACAGTAACAATACTGCATAACAATATATGTTATTACTTAATGTGCTAAATAATATGTATAATCTTAAGTAGAGTTCTTGAGTTTCCAAAACTAGGGTGTTGGGATAGATTCCAGTATAGCATCATTTATAACATAGGTCAACCTAACCCTCTTGATTACTGTTACAGATTTCACCAATCTGAGTTTCTCCACTGTTCTGACATTCTTTACCATTTTGCTTCTTTCCAGCATATATCTAAGTTGGTTTCATAAAATCTCTTCATAATTATAGTATTTAGATCACCATTTGCTATATTTCTTGTGTATTCTTCAAGTCTAGTTTTCAGATATCTCACTATGCTGCCTTTCTGCGTTCTTCGTTTTCATTAATGCTCTTATGATGCACTGACATTACATATACACTTGAATATGCTTCTGGTGGGAACATAATCTATATCATTTCTGAGAGTTTGATATGTAGTCATCATTCTCCTATATGTTAGGACAACATTTGTTTTTCTCTTTAATCTTTTTGCTGCCATCAGTTTCAATTTCAGCCTGTAATTGTGTGCCAGCAATTAATTAAAATGATCATATCTTACTTAATTTTTATCAAAATCTTTTGAAATTTTCACAGATTATTGTATTTTTTGCTCTCTTTCTAACAGTATAAGTATTTTTTGTAATTTTATGTTTTTCGTAACTTTCCATTTTGTCTATGAGGGTTATGATTGACAAAAACAGTTTTTTTTATTTGAAATCTTAATCATCAATGAAATGGTTGATGTTTTTAGATAGTGACATTTCTTCTGAACCAAATAAGTCATGGATAAGAAATTTGGAACATATTTTCAAAAATAATTTATGAAAATATCAATGAAAATATGTAATTTTTGTTCAATGGAGTTACATCATTAAAAAATGATGTAACATTCAAGCACTTTACGCAGTTGGTTACGAAAAATTCTTTATTCAACATACTTTTGGTTATGATGATGGTTAATAACTGAAAGTACTCTGAATAAAGAATTTTTAATAACCAATTGTGTAAAGTGCTTGAATGTTACATTATTTCAATAATTTAGGATAAATGCAGTAATTTAACGAATGTTATAATATAATAATCTGAATATCATATATTTATTTCTGAAAATATCTTCTGTTTTTCTGTATATATTTATATTATTTTATATATAATATTCTTCTAATTTCTCAAAATATAGGTTTTTTCAATATTGCTTTATCAGTTATGGAAATACAGAAATTTTAACATTCAAAAAGGAGAATGTTAATCTTTTCTAAGAAGACAACATTAAATTATTTAAATTATAGACTAAAATAATTTATTAGAATTTTTAAAAGTTTGCTTCTTATTTTATTGTTTTCTGATTCAGTAAAGTAAGTAAAGCTAATTTTTTTTTCTTCAAATAAGTAAATCAAAGTCAAGTACTCTGTATGATCATTTATTCTTACTTGTTGTGATTGCTGACAATGGACTGTGTGATCCTGAAATACAATATATTTGGCAATTCTATTGAATTTATGAATTGTAGTTTATCTTTGTAGTTGATATTTTCTGAATCAAGTATTAATATAAATAAGTAATTGTTCAAAAACCAAATTGAAGAAAAATTTGTTTAAATTTATTGTATTTATACAATAAGCTCTTGATTATCCATGGTTGGATTATTTGGGTTATGGATTAATCAGGGTTAATTGCAATCTGGAAATGATGTTTTGTTATCAATGTTTTATCTTAGATGTAATATCTGAAAGATTTTTAAAATTTCAGATTCATTTCTTCATTATATCTTAGATAACTTTTGATCAAAATTAGAATCAAATTAAAATTATAAATTTTGCAATGATTTTTTACTGTAAATAAACAAATTTCTTGCTTCCTTTCTCGATAAATAATAGAACATTTGTGTATATGCATGTATGTAATTTATTTATTTTTTAATATTGAATGCATATTGTTCATAATGCTGATTTTTAAAATATTTTTTAAGTATTTTGCTAATTATCTAGAGAACTATTACCTGTGGGAATTAATTTCCTGACTACCCCAGATAATTGGAAATTTACTGTATTTTGAAAAATTTATACTCATAATATTTAAATTGGTTTATAACCAAGTTACTGGTATTACAAAATTGTATACAAATGAACTACTCTGTAGAAAAGCACTAATCAGCAGTAATAAATCCAAAAACTCTTTTATTTTACATTATACAAACATTTTCGACGGCACTAGCTGTCATCATCAGGTTAACAATTAAACCAAAAGCCAGTAGAACAATGAATAGAATAGAAAACGTTTTTGACGGCTAGTGCCGTTGAAAACGTTTGCATAATGTAAAATAAAAGAGTTTTTGGATTTATTACTGCTGATTAGTGCTTTTCTACAGAGTAGTTCATTCATATAGAAGAATACCTTAAGCAGTTGAAACCACCTATGGATTACAAAATTGTGTTTAAGAAGCACTTAAAGCAATAGGATAAAAAACAAAGTTTACTTAACCAGAGTACTTTTGGTTACAACATAATTATTTTTAGTGGTTTTGACATTTAAAACTTATTTTGAATAAAAGAACTATGAGCATGACATTTTGAATTTTTGTAAAAGAACTACAAGTGTGTGATAGTTTAGTTATTTAAAATTTTAAAAATGGAGTACTTTTTTACATATGTTGCAATAATAGTACAACTTAAGCCTAAAATTAACTATTAAATATAAAACATAATTAAAAATAACATGTCTATAAAATTTTAGGCCTAAGTTGTACTATTACGGTAAGTTAAGTATAAATAACTAAATTATCTCAGTTCTTTTACAGAATTATAAATTTTAAATAGCAGAACCACTGTAAATGGTTGTTATAACTGAAAGTACTCTGGTTAAGTAAACTTTGTTTTTATTCTACTGCTTTAAATGCTTCCTAACAAATTTTGTAATACCAGTTAAATTTGGATTTTAGCAGTATTTTTGAACTTCGTTAGTTAATAAACCAAATAATCTTAAATAAATCTAATTTTAGAACTAAACTATTTATTAAAATAGCAGATTATAGTAACAGTTCTAAATATTTTATTAGAGATAAAATTAGGCTTGTTTAATATTATTTGGTTAACAATTCTCTATATTCTATATACTTAGTTTCTCTTTGTTTTCAACTAATGAGAGTGAGTATTTATTAAATATTATTGTCAATGATGGGAAGGCTATAATAAATTTTATTTTATTGACTTAGTTCATTTTTGATTTGTGATGGAGAATAATTAGAGTTTAGGACATGAAAAATCAATTTGTTGATAAGCAGAAGACAAATTATTTACAATATTCATCAATATTTTAAAGATGAGAAAATTAACAAAATGCATTTATTATCAGTTAAATTAAAAATAAATAAATCAGTTAATAGATTTTTAAAAAATAATCATTTTAACTAACTTACATTATTAAATATTTAAAAAGTAGTTTGATCAGAATAGAATGACTGATTAATCTGCAAAAATATTACATGATGGAAGAAGCTATATTTTAATTTAAAGTGAAGACTAACAGATTTTTGATTCCTTAGTTATGTTTATGTGAATATAAAAAATTTTGTTACATTTCTGAACAAATTATAATTTTCTTCTAAATAACCTTAACTGTCTTACTGTTTTAAGCATTCATGAGCAGACCTAAATAATCCAGTAATAACATTCTTTATTAACTAAAGTAGCGCTTTCGGTGTACATACCATCTTCAGCTCTAAAAAATAGTATGGAATACAGTACATTCGAAAGGAATACATAAATCATTCTAGAACTCACATTCAAATATAAGCAATCGTTACCAGAATATATTAAATTAAATTATAATAAGAACAAAATAAAAATAACAAAACTAAAAATCATAAAAATGCAAACTAAATTATACAAAATATTAGCTAAAAATTATAAATAAATACATATATAAGAATCGTAACTCGGATAAGTCGGAGAAGTTGGGTAGCCAAAGTTGCAGGTACTCATAGTTGGGTTAGGTCTCAGGGAGGTTGACTCTCGGGTCGTGTG
Source organism: Androctonus mauritanicus (assembly GCA_011317285.2). Lineage (NCBI taxonomy): Eukaryota > Metazoa > Arthropoda > Arachnida > Scorpiones > Buthidae > Androctonus > Androctonus mauritanicus. Next base: position 4,762 of record WUQG02036641.1, on the reverse strand, counting down.
TGGTTTTCATCAATACCTGCCTAGGGCTGACTAGTACTGGGGCCTGGCTTACTTAATAAATATTTCTATGCCACTTGTAAAGAATCTAGTTGTTTACCATTGACCATTGCGTTTTCTTTCGCGTGCTTATAAATCTGCATGGTCTCCGTGACCGACAGTTCTTCGGTATAGTCTACTTGCTTAATCACCTTTCCGTCTTCCCATCTGATGTTAAGATTGTTCTAGAAGGCCCTTCTAGCTAGTGCTGTTGTTAAGTTGGCATTAGTGATATCTCTCGTGTTCTTTTAATCTATCTTTGAAGTTTCTTGTGGTGGCCCCTATATATATCTCTTCTAGTTCTCGATCCAGGTTGGTAAAAGGGATTCGGTAGACTCCTGTTTTATCTTTTTCACTTCTTATATCTTTCTCGTTCCTGAGTAAATTGAATAGGGTAGGCGGTCTCCTGTATGCAGCTTCTCTCTTTGTCTATACCATTAATTGCTTAACAGTTGTGGAGTCTCTCAACGGTTCTGGTATTACGGTGTATCGCTCCCGCTGCTCTTGTCTGCAGTCATCATCTAATTGGTTGCTGCTAAGGATATCTATATTCATGTTATTCTGCCTCGTACACTCTAACTCCCTCAACAGCTTGTGTACCAATCTACTGCCATAGCCATGCCCTTGTGCCACGTCTTGAACTCGTTGTATCTCTTCTTTGAAGTCATCTTCTGCACTACAATGTGTTATAGCTCTTTTTATGAGTGATCTAAAAGCCGCCTTTTTATGGCTCAATTTATCGTCGGACCACCTTGGTATAACAACTGTCTCACTGGACGGTTTTCTAAAGACTTTAGTACTGAAGGAAGTTCCTTCAACTTTTAGATCTACATCTAAGAAATGTATGTGAGTATGACTCATTTGTTCCATCTTTAGCCTTAAGCCGTAAGCCTGCAGGGTGAATGCTTTCTCCAGCTCCTCAGTGTCTTGTCCTTCCTCCCATATGACAAAAACATCATCTACATATCTTAGGTAGAGTTGTGCCTCCTGTATTATTGTAGATAATAGTGTGTTTTCTAGGGTTGTTAATATTAACTCCGCCAATGCTCTTGCAAGGGGGCTCCCTATGGGGACCCCTTGTGTTTGCCTGTAAAACTTATTATTAAAAGAGAAATATGATTTGTGGCACAAAAGGTTTGCCAAATCTCTAAAGAGTTGGACATGGGTGGAGGCTTCTGGTATGTTCTCGATGAAAAATCTGTAGAGGTATAAACAAACTGGAGCAGTATTCAGAAAGGGGTACAATTTATCAAAATCATAAGTCGTTAGAGTCTCACCCTCTTTCAGAGAAATAGATCTTATTCTATTAATAAATTCTTCAGAGGACAATACGGTGTATACGTGGTCTTTCAAGTGTCAATTGATCCAGCTGGCTACAGCTTTTTCTAAATTGTATGTCGGCGATCTTTTTTCGACTATGGGTCTAAAGGTGAGTGGAGTTTTGTGTGTTTTGGCATAGGCAAAAAGCCTTGGGCATGCCAGGTTGGAAGTCCTCTTAGTCTTCAAGTAGGTAGGTAAAGCCTTATTTAATAAAACAGACAATCAGAAACACTGCTCATCTCGGTATTGTAACTACACAAATATACTATGTCAGCACAATCAAGCAGAGCCTTATTTTTCAATAATCTAGTTAGCTCTCTATCTAGCATCTCAGTCGGATCTTTATTCAGTAGCTCTGCTTTGGAATCACTAATGTAGTTAATAAGATGTTCATCATACAACTCTTTTTTTGAGTAGGACTACTTTTTTGGATTTATCGTTCCTAGTTAGGGTAATCCCATTATCTCGCATCCACATGTCTGTTTTCTTTATCATCTGCTTATTCCTTGCGATGTTATTTCTCTCCCAGTTCCTCCTACTGGGCTTCGTGTTTTCTTCAACAAATTTCCACCTGTATCTTTCTTTATCAAGTTCTTGCTTACCTGTTAGTATTCTCTCAAAAGGTGGTATAAGATCCTCAAACTTCATAATACTTCTAAATGCACAGGAGGGCCTTTCATTAGTGTCTCTTGTACAAAATCTGGTAAATGGAGGTCACATATAACAACTGTTACATTATCCAGCTGAAGGATTGGGTGGTTAGACATTCTTTTAAGCTGCTTCTGAAAAAGCCATCTTAATTTTTTAATATGGCCTAATTTAGTCTTCCACTTGAGGATCATCATGTCTGTCACAGGCTTCTAGTATAGCTGCAATATTATGGTGACCCAGCTGTTGTATTTCATGCAATTTTGAGACTTTAGCCTCTTTTTAAGTTAAACATTCTTCTTCTAGCATCGGATATTGCAATTCTAAGATAAATCTTCCTAGTGTTTTGTAATACCTTATAAGATTTAACTGGGAGTTTAATATTCAAGATCGATTTCGGGAAGATGCCGGGGTCTGCTCATGAGTGCTTGAAACAGTGAGACAGTTAAGATTATCTTATCATCTAGAGCAGTATATGTTAATCTTAATGTTTGTGAAATGTGTAGCAGAGCCAGCTACGATTATTATAATGCAGTACATTAGACAGTATAGAACCATATCAAGCAAATTTGTCAAAGCGGAAGCTATGTGGGAGTTCCTCACACAGTACAATAAGCATTTTATTCAAGAAAAATTAAATTCAATAAATTAACTTATCAATCACTTATTTAATCTATCAAAATAAATTAAATTATCTCCAACAAAATACCTCCAAACAAATAATATTCAACACCAAAATAATCTTAAATCTACTTAAAGCAGAAGCTTCACTGATACAAATGTACATTCAACTGGACAGCTATAAAAACTTATTTACTAAATGTAATATTGCTTGTAAAGTGTAAACTTTTTGATTGTTTAATTGAAAATAACATGCTTATATAGCATTCATATGATTGGTTTATGCTCAAGCTCATTTACATATGTCTTATGATGTTTCAACTTTTATTTACAGATTATCAACAACATTTTACGCCATTGTCTTTTATAATAATAATTTAATATTTAATTTATTCTGTTTATGATGTCATTGAAATGAGACTAATCTTTAATTCATAATAAATGACTCCCAAGTCAGCAGTTATGTTTATGTAGATTAGATGATGTCACAAACAAACAAAACTTTTACTGCGAATGTTTTTGATACAAGTAGTATCGAAAACATTCGCAGTAAAAGTTTTTGATACTACTTGTAATTTAAAAACAAAAGTTTTTAAATTACAGCATATTTTTCAAAATATGCTGTAATTTAAAAACTTTTGTTTGTTTTCTGTGCCTGAAGATGATACTACTTGTATCAAAAACATTCACAGTAAAAGTTTTGTTTGTTTGTTACAACTGCTTTATAGTGCTTATTTTATTTATTTATTTATTAATCAATGTATTAACATAGCAGTAAAACTATTATGGACCGAACATAACATCGATAAAAGATCATTCTTATATTCTTATATCGGATCAGGGGTAAAATTATTTAGACAAGATTAAGCCACACACCGAGAAAGATGAATGTCCGTTTCGTAGCACGTAATTATCAAATACTATGACGGAGAACATGGAAGTAAGTTAACTCTTAAACAAAAATATGATATGTTAAACAATAATGAATATAACAATAAAATAATGAGCATAATAAAATAATAAGTAGGATAGGTCAGAGTTAAACCTCTTCATAATCCTTAATTTATGATGATGTAATTGGTAAATTTTATGATTTGTCAATGCAGTTTGCATTTATATAAATCAATATTCTATGAATATTGATTTATATAAATGCAAACTGCATTGCAACCTCAGACCATAGAATATAAATCAATATTCTATGGTCTGAGGTAAACATCTTTGTGTGTAATTCTTATAGATTCTTATAGTTTTGTGTTTAAGTTTATTCCAATAATATATTAATCATAACAAAGTAGGCAATCCATAAATTTAAGATATTACTGAATTCCAACACCGTTGATTACTAATCTTGAGCCAAATTCTAATATATTATGTTTGATATCCTCAATTACATGAACTTATAGAATTACAGCATGCAATTGAACATAGGTGAAACATATCATTTTGTAAATGAGAAATGTTTGTTAAAAAGATTTGTCTGGCTAATGACAAAATAATCTATCTAGTCATCATATGTATTTTGGTGACATTTTTTGTCTGTGAAATAGTTGTTCTATTAGATAATCAAGGTTTCACTAACTCATTAAAATATAGCTGATGATCAAAATTGGATAATCAGAATTACTAGAAATTTGAGAGAAAAAAATTTATTATAACATTAGAAATAGAAATGTACTAGATATTTTTTAATACAAAGTTCATAGATCTTTCTACCTTTTTCATACAAATTATACAAACTAGCATAGTTCAGGACAAAATATAAAGTTTATTAAACTATAGTATTTTTGCCTATTAAGATCTTTAGCAGTAAATAAAACTTTTCATACAGATTAGAAACTGAATATTGTTAAAAAATTTAATCATGGATATAATACTATTTAAATATACTACTTGTTTATATATAGTAAAAACAAGTGAGATTAGCCTTAGTTTAAATAGCAGTGCATAATAAACAGAATAAGATATATAGCTATTTATGTATTTCTTATTACTAGATATTTATATAATAAAAATAAACATTAAATAATAAATATTAATTAATATACAGTGAAACCTCCCCTAACGGACACCCCTCAATAATGGACACTTTGTAATTCCCCGGCAGTAATACATGGATGTCTATGGGAGCATCCCC
>WUQG02036640.1:0-64509 GCA_011317285.2 Androctonus mauritanicus | reverse complement strand
ACTTGATGTTAATACAGTTTTTTCAAATATTAATTCATTAATTAAATTTAATTAATTAATTTTAGTTAGAGCGTCGGTGTAGAATCTTCGGATCGAATCTCGTTGAAGCATAAAATTTTTTTATTTGCTTTTCAAATAATTTTTAATACTTTAAATAGAGTTTTAGCAGTTTATAATGAAAATTGAAATCAACAGGCAGTAACTCAATCGGTAAAATGCAAGGATTTCAGTATTTTTTACGTGAAGGTGAAGGAAATTCGTTTTCTATTTTGCCACTTAATATTGTGATTCTGTCATATGTATATACGTATTTATATTAATTGTAATTATTTAATAAAAAGTAACTAAAATAAAATTTTTCTTTGTTAACCTAAGTAGGAATTGACTTTAAAAAAATATTTTTTATATTACTTGTTTTGTATGAAATACTCTTTTAATCTTAAATATTTTTATCGTTATAAAGTGCAACAAGCATCTATTCTCAAAAATATTTTTTATTATTTAATAAATAATTTTGAACCGTAGAATATTTTCAATATTTATTGGATCTGCTTTTCTTTTCTAACTTTTCGTGATTTTTTTTTATTTCTATTTCTCTTTTTTAATTTTTTTTATGCCTTTTTTTTAATATTTCCTTTTATTTGAAGTTCATAATTAATTAATGATTATGAACTTCAATTTAATTAATTAATTAATGGATTTATTGATTAAGTAATAATTATTTTAAGCTCGTTTTTAACGTAAATTTTGATGAAAAATTTATTGTATTAAATATTTTTCTAATATTGAATATTTCTTTCGCTTATAAAGTACAATAAACATCTAATTTTAAATATTTTTGAAAATTTTTAATATTTATTAATATCGAAAAATTTCAAAAATATTTATTAATATTTAATAAATAATTTTGAACCGAAAAATATTTTCAATATTTATTTCTTTTCTAACTTTTCATGTTTTTTTTTTTTTTTTCTACTTCTCTTATTTAATTTCTTTTTTCCCCTCCCTCTTTTTAATTTCTTTTCTGACTTTTTTTAAATATTTCTTTTTATTTGAAACTCATAATTAATAATTATCAACCTCAAATAAAATTAATGGATTTATCAGTTAATTAGTAATTATTCGAAGCTCGTTTTTAATGTAAATTTTGACGAAAAATTTATTGTATGAAATATTCTTCTAATCTTAAATATTTTTTTCGTTATAAAGTACAACAAACATCTAGTTTCAAAGATTTTTTCGAATTTTTTTTTTTTTTTGCTATAATGATAGAACAAAAAATATGTATAACTAACTTGTAAGATATGAAGTGTAACGTTTAACTCTTTAATATCGATTAAATTCTTAATAATTTATTTTTGTTTTATGTAATCCTTCAAAATAACGAATTTAAAATAGTTCTAGTTTAGTAAACAAACTATAAGTGATTCTAATTTTATTCAAATAAAAAAATTCTCATTAATTTTTTTAAAAGAATTTCCTAGTATGTTGCATATTTTAATAGTTACCTCTCTAGATGTTAGCATTTTTTATTTATAATAAGTTGTAATATTAACAAATTATGATAAATGGTTAAAATGTTTGTCATTGTTTTTGTGAAATGGCCGTTGAAACATACAAAATGCATAAAATACAACATTAATAACATTGTGATATAATTACTGTTTATGTTTTATCTGTATTACTTTCTCGGTTGTTACAGTGAGTTTGTATTTTGCTATCTTCGTCAACCTACGTCTATTAAATATGTTATATATAGGGATATGTTATTGTACCGAAGAATTTTTCTACAGAAATTATATGTATATACATATCAGAATTGCCCAAAATAAATTATAAAGCATTGAATTCTTTTCAACTTTTGTTTTCTTTGATGTATATCTATTCATCCTTTCAAAAATAATAAATATTTTCAGCTGTGCCGTGCAAAATTCTTCGAATGGTTTTAGCAAATATTATCATTCGTTAATTCTTATAATTGTTTCAATTTTATATTAATAATATCTAGGAATATTAATGTGAATAATTAATAACAGGTTAACTAAATAGATATATATATAAAATGGTATTTTGTGAATTGTTTTATTTCTGTATTGAAAATAAAGATTGCTATCTACTCATTTTGTTTTTTTTTTTTTTTGATAAAAAATATAGTAACTTCTTTTATTTTAATATATTAATTTAACACTATTATAATAATAAAATTAATTTTTATTTTCGAATTTACTACATAATTTTATGCAAAATTATTTATTCCCAGTTACATATATTTTCCTTATTCAAAAACATTGCTATAAATTTATTTATCTCGAATTATGATATCTAATTTATGTATTGATCTTCAATTAGTACCATTATAAACATTTAATTTAAGTAAAATAAATGCAAAATAGACATTATTAATCATTTCAAATATTTCTTTACGGTTAATATAATAATCGAATTGATTTAATCGATTAATCTTTTTTAATATTTTGTGATTAAGAAACAAATCAATGAATATTCAAAGTGATATAAATCTGTTGTATAAATGATTTAAATTGTTTTCTTATTTTAAACCTCCGGATGAAAGTCACTGTTTCTTTTAATCATAAAATAATATTTGAATATTGATCAACCTAATATAAAAAAACAAAATCTGTTCCATTTAATATTCTTTGATAAACATTCTCCTTTGAAATATATATAAATCACTATCATGTTTAATAATTCTCAATGTTGTATATTATCGAATAAACATATAATTATTAATTAATGATTAAATTTATTCGATTAGCTTAATAATTATGTTGTTACTCGTTAGTTTATATATTTTGATACTTCCTTTATAAAATGCATATATTTAACTACTTTTTTATACTTTGATACTTTTCATTAAACTACATCTATAATATATGCAATACATATAAGTCTATATTGTTACGCCAAACAATCTTTCTTCAAAAACTTTTTTTAACTTATTTGATACATTAAAAACTATTTGAAGAAGTTTTTTTTAATGAAACAAATGTCTTGTTTGTTATATTTTTTATAATTATAACAATATAATTATTAACATGACAAAATATGCAGTTAAAATTTGTGACTGTTTTCTTCATTTTAATTGATTCGAATAAAACCAATTACTATTCTTAGAAGAGTACTCAATATATTTTTATTCTTTATATCAATGCAAGATTATTGCTAAACTTTAATAACATCTGCTAATTTTTTTTTTTAATTTGACACTAGTCCTATATAAAGATCGATTTTTAATAATATAATGCAAATATATATTCTAGGATGGCTTGAATATCAAAAACATTGTTTTTTTTTTTTTTTTAGCTTAAACACTTATATTCTAAGTATTAAAAACATTATTTTTGTACTTTAATTCTCCTAATATAAAAGTAATATAACAAGAGATCGTCTAATAAATAATAACTAATCAATTTTTAAATTTATTATTAAATTATTTTTTATTTAATTAATGATATAAAATATCATATAAGTTAAATCTATTTTTTACTAAAATCCATATAAGGAATTACATTATTTTCCACCTCATTATTTTTTTATAAAACTGAAACGTAGGAAAAATAAAAATGAGATGTTAAATTGAAAACATTTTATTTTAATTTTTCTTTCATCAAGTTTTTTTATTATTTTAGAGAGAAGCAATTACACCTATGTGTTTTCAGAGGGTTCAACATCTCTTTCGCCTTGATTCAGTCGTCAAATTGAAGAGGTGCAATCAGAAGAAGAAGAGAATCTCGATTGTTAGGAGGCCTCTTCCCCTTCAAGATGCTGTGACAAGAGCTTCTTGACTTTTTATCTCGTTTTCTCTCTTCTTACTCCAATTAGAGCGACATCCATCTCTTTTTCCCCCTTACTCTTCACCATTACATAGACGATGAAGGCCATATTAGTGAGGAAATCTTACTGAATATCACGAAAAGTAAAGTTAAATTATCTTCTCTGAATAATGAAAGTTCTTTGTGTAACAATGTGAATTAAATGGGAATAATATTTTTGTAGAAAAGAAAATACTAATTAAAATATTAAAATTTAATATTAAAGTTATCGTTTTCAGGTTGTTAAACTTAAATGGATCTTTGGGGGAAATTATTTAAAATTATGATATTTTAGAGTTCAAATTTTGATTTGATTTTTCTTCTAATACTTGCAGAAAAAATACAGCTATAAAATAAAATTTTATTATTTATCTATTGCATGAATATTAAACTGCCTTTATATCCCAATTATCTTACATAAAATTCAATTTTTTAAACTTCATTTTTTAAAGTTGTAAATCATAAAAGCTAATGAAAAAATGCTTAAAAACAAACTAAATAATAGTATTTTCTTTTATAAAATTTAAGAATAATACACAAAATATTTTATTTATACTTCATAGAAAAAAATTGCATTTTATATGAAACTTTTTAGATCGAGGAAATAAAAATAAAAATTGTTCTTGTACTTTTTAGAGACAAAATCATAAATATATCACAATATCTTGTTCAATGTCATATCATTGTTACCATTTACTATATGGGATTAAAATTTATTTATACTGTTTAATATAAATCAGCTAACCAAAGAAAATGTATAAAATTAATATTGCACTGTTTTTAGAATACTGTATTTTGAAACAAACAGCATTGAAGGTAAAAATAAGCTCATAACTAACAAAAATTGCATTCAAACTAATAAAAATAAAATATGTTAAACATAATATATTTATAAATTTTAATTCACAAACAATAAAATAATAATAATTTTTAAGTAATTGCTGTATTTTAAAAAAATCTCTTATTCAGTGTACAATATTAAATGTTTAATTTCGTATGAAATGAATATCTTAAATTATTTTTAAACAAGAACCAGTATTTGTTTGAAATTCTTATTTAATCCGAAAATTTCGATTTAATCTCTACTTAAAATTTATGCCAAATATTACATCAATGAAAGCTATTATAAATTATAGAGCTTATATCTGATATACATCATTCATGAATATATCTATAAATTAATATGGTGATCAAATAAATTACACTACTCTATTTATATATATTAAATTATAGAAATTATATTAAAAAAAAATAACTAATATTACTTATCTTTTAGTATTTAATAATTTTTAACTACGTTATAATAAATCTGTAGGCCTACACCAGGGTTCATTTGGTAGAATCGTATCTTCATGTATTCCATTGCAAAATATGGTAATTTTTATAAAGTTTACTAATTAATATGAAATTTTTTCGAATTAATAAGATATTTTTAAACTAGAGATCAATATAATGATGCGATAACGTATATCATATAAATAGTACTTAACCAGTAAACGAATCTGTTTCGAGTTTGAATACTAAAAATAGAATAATTGTAATAAGTATTTATAGATAATTTCGATATAATTTTATTGTAATATAATTAATATTAGATTAATTTATAACAAGATTCGTTATTATTATTATTATTGGTCGGGAAGATGTGTCTACAGTCAGAAGGGAAACTTCGCACGTTTCATTGACAAGAGGTGCAAATGGTGAAAAGCAATGAAAGGTGACGCCCAAAATATGTCCAACACAGAAATATGAAAAAGTGTTTTAACAGAACTTTAACCCCTGGTTTCTACGGTAACGTTCTAATTGCGGAGTTGCAAAGATCGATCATTTTTGCAAAATGTTGTTTGATTGACGTTTCCGTTCCAATATGGCCACTACCTTACCAAGACAACAAAATTTAACTTCTCTATTTGTGTATGTCCTAACGTACAAACGAATGTTTGTTCTTTTTTCGTAAATAAATGTACTACTACTTTACAAAAGGAGAAAAAAGGTGAGAGCAAATAAAGATTTTTTTTTATTTCTATTTTGCTGAAATTTACTTTTCTTCTCCTTTTTATTTTATTATAAAAATACAAACATAATATATGAAAACTGGAATTAATGCAATGTTTTTAGATAAAAATGTGAATTAATGAATTTTAAAAAATTATAAATATACTGCAAACATTTAAAATTAAAGAATAACATATTGATTATCTCATAGACAAAGAAACATCATATATCCTGTTCAAACTAAAAAAGAAGCATAAAAAGTTTGAAAAATATTCTCTTGTAAGTTAATTATACGTCTAAAATTTTCTAAATTATTAGAAATTGTTTAGAATTATAAAAATCAAACTCTAAGAAACACCAGAAAGGATTAGGATCCATAAATAATACAGTCTATGAGCATTTTCTAGATTGCATAATATATTAAACATTTTTAATTAGCAAATCGGAATAAATCGTTAAAATAAATCACAAAACCGAATTACAATATTTTATAAGCTTAATTCTGATTGGTCTTAATTGGATAAGACCGAAATCATTCTCCCTTTCCACTATCTAAGAGGCCTCTTTGTTGGGGTATTCTACATCAGTATATCAAAAGTAACGAGTTTTAATTCATCGTAACTCTTCTTTAGGAATTTTAATACGGCTCTTAAACCCATGACCTGACTCTCGGCCCAAATATATTATTTTTATTTAGTTAAAGCTAATAATTTGTTTTTTTTTTTTTTTTTAAATAAAAAGTAAGCATAAAACTCCTGTGATAAGAATAACATAATAGAATATAAGTACTCAACTCTTTAGCATCGTCATGCATATAAATTTATTAACATAAATATCTTATAAATAGCATAAATAAGCAAAGTCGATTTTTTAATTCTCTATAAATAGGACACAAAAAGGCAAAAATTAAAATTTCGAATTATTTGTAACCCATTAAATCATCAAAACTGATTCTGTCAATGAGAAATAATAACGAGAAAAATCAAAAATTCTTTAATAAAAATTTAAAAAATCTTAATGACATCATTGCAGTTTAATAAAAAGATATAAATTCAATTTATTTTTACAAAAATTAATGAAGATTTAATGTTAAATCTCCTTAGCCATTCTTTTAAAACTCGATTTTTATCGATTCGAAATGACTAAACTTCAAAGACTATTATTAAAACTTCAATTATTATTTGCGAAAACGATAGATAAAATATTTTATAACAAATCCGTTTTAAATAGCTCACACAGAGTAGAAAGCATTTACAGTTATAAGAAAAAAGAAAAAAAAAAAATGTTATTCGGCATTATACGTTCGGAGTTTAAGGTGTTCGACGATAGCAGGTGTTTTAGATGAAAAAAATGAATATAAAAAAAAAATCAATAGGTATAGTCAATAGAAGGCTATATTCCGTTTGCATAAGGCCTTCTCTAACCTCATTTTTGTCTGAAGTCGACTATAAAAGGGCGTTCCTACAGGAAAAAGAAAATTGTTACCCTTCAACTACCAAATCATAGCTTGTCAATATCCATCTGGACCACTCCCCTTTCACTCTATTGGTTCGATTTTTACCCATTTATTATTTTTTGTTCTCCAATCAAAAAATTCGGGAGTGTCTTGTTTAATTGTAATTAGTTGAAGTGTGCGAGCTACTATAACAACTTTAATTAAATTGTTAAAAATCAAACTTGAACTGCATATTATGTGATGCCAAATTTTATATATATAATTTTCTATTTAAATTACCTAATTAGTATAGACAATTTCAATTTGGTTTCAATTAAGTAAGTTAATAACCAATTTTCTTCTGAGGGAATTTAAAAATTTTTAATTCTATTTTTGTTCATTGTTAGTTATTTTGCTAAAGGGGGATTATAAATTAATTGATTTTTGGATGATCTATGGAGGAGAGTCGCACGGATCGTTTAGAAGCGAAGATGATCCATAAAAACCTCATTTAAAGGCTTTTCATACATTTTGATAACATCTGTAAAGAAGTTTCTTATTTTTTTATATGATGGGTGTGTGCACATAGTTATAATTTACACATAAATTTACAAATTTATGTTTGATAGAGGCCTCGTGGTTCTTAAAAAAATCTTTTATGAATTTTTCATAGTCGAAAAGGTAAGAAATTTCAACATCTTTTTATAAAAAAAGAGACACATGAAATATTGTATTCGTGCTTTTAAAAAGTATTATTTGAGATTCTAGCATACTTTTTCTTGTACTTTTTATCATAGTTAAGATGAGAAATAGATAAACAACAAAATTACAAATATTTTTGCATGTTATCGTTGAGAAAAATCGCTTTTAACCTTCTGGGAAAATAATTAATTTTTCCAGTACACAGAATAGTCTGGCCTAAAAACGAAAGTGGAGGATTTTCCCACTTCTAGGTGGTCCCTGTTGTGAGAGACATAAGTGGCCCTATTATGCACAATCGGAGCCTTACAGGGGCTACTTACGTCCATCATGTGATTGAGCCATCATGCCAGGTCTAACATCGCGGGAGGACTGACTGACACTTGGAACGACTAAGTGATGATTAGCAGATGCACTCACCCCATGTTTTATTCGGATGGCGCCGGTTCGGATCCCCTCAAAACCCCACGTGTTGGGTGGCGTAACTGCCATTTGGGAGTGTTAGTTGCATCAGCCAGCCATGACAGGCGGTTCTTTGATGAGGTCTGTCACTACATTGCTTATTTTCTACAAAAACAATAAAGAAAAATATCTAGTTTGATGTTTGGATTTTTATCTTAAGATAGGAGTTACTTTTCATCTTCAAAATTTTCCTTCAAGGCAACTTGATATTTTTACTTCGACTTTTATATGTAATTTTGGAGATTCGGATTCTAATTATGTATACTTATGAAGGTAAGATGCCATAAAGAATACGTATCTTACTACTTTTTCCTCGATGGATGACAAAATAATAAAGTTAATAAAGCTGATAATATAATAATCAAAATATTTTATTTATCCTTAAATTGCATTATTATGTAATTATCTATTTTGATTTGTGAGATGGAATGCGCTAATCTTAATTAATAACGATAATATAGCCTGTATAACTTAGTTAAAATTATACAGTATTCTTAAATCTATTTTAGTCTATATTGAAAACTTCATAAATTTGAATGTTTTATAAACTTATAAATAATTTGATGCATATAAAATTAATTTTATTTATTTATTTTTATGAAAAATAAATGAAATATTAAATGCATGATAAATAAGCTTATAATTATAAAATATATAATTTATAACATGATAAAACTTCTATAAATTCTTTGCTTTAAATAATTTTTCTAAGTCAATTTTATCTATAAAAAAACTCTTATAAAAAAACGTAGAATAAATTTTTCATTAAATTTTGGATATTGTATAAATTTTTATTAAAACATTAGTTCAAATTATCCATTTGAAGTCATTCAGGTTTTTATAGCAAGCAAATGATGAACGACAGCGATCTCTTAACTATGAAAGGCTTCAAGAACAACTTACTGATTTTGCAACTATCTTCCATCTTTATGCTACTGCTATGATAATTTTGAATTTTAAACTAATAAAATTAAGAAAATATATTTGTAATGACATTTTTTGTAAGTTTTTTAACAATATTTAATTCGGATATTCACATAAATAGAAAGTTAGTTGATCTGTTTATAATTTTCACATAGCTGTCAATATCCAGCTTTGAAAAAAATTAAAAGAAAAATTGCTGAGCTCAATTGATTTCTATATTCATGATATTATAAACTTTCAATAATAAATATGTATAAATTCACGTTTTTATAACATCTTTAATTAATTTCCAATTTTTCACGCTATTTTTTCCGATCGAGAGAGTGAAAAAAACATCGGCCATAAAAATTACTAATTAAAACTCTTCTTAAATCAAAGAATACTCTATTAAAAAAGATGCCCTATCTATAATCAGTGCTCCACCCAAATTCTCATAACTCTACCATATTTCAATTCGGAATGTCACCTGCACTTCCTTAAAGTCCTCATAAGAGTGGGAGCGCCATAGTGATGAGGGCATCTCATTAACATGACCATCAGACATTGCATCTATTAATCTTGTTGTTGTAAGATTTGCTTGACGTTGATTGTTACTTTGAAGCCAAAAACACAGAATCGTAGACAAGCTCCAACGCAGTCACACAATAATAGGATAATCTGAGTAATCGTGACCTCCAGGGTTGGGAAATAAAAGCCTTCTTCATCATCATTATGTTTGTCAGTTTGCCATGTTTGTTTTCTGCAGGAACACTATTGTATACGGCTATCTTAACTGTCGAAAGTAGAAAATTCCGAGCCTGTTGCTTCTGCCGTGTTTGCGTGTGGCCCGGACATTGATCTTAAGCAGCAAGAACAACGCGGCGGCTTTAAAAATCGTATATAATTAGATAAAAACATTTTGGCAGCTTTAAAACAAATTAAACCGGTTCGTTCCTTCTCCAATTTCAAGTCCGCTCTCCTCCTATTTACTTTCTATCAACACGTTTTCAACTCTGGGCGTGGATAATCTCTAAACACGTTTAAAAATTCTTCTAAATAAAATGAAAAATGATTATAAATCGAATTAAAATCGATTTTAAATACTTTTTTCCCACAAATTATTCCATATTAATAGTTGAAAATAATTAAAAAAATTTTTTTTTACTTTTTAGGTGTTTTAATTACTTATCGTTGTCATTTGTGTGATTGTTTAAAATAAAAATGAATAAATAAAAAAAAAAAAATCTGGTACACTTTCACGCTTCACACTATGAGTTAAGGTAACGAAAAAGAATAAAAATATTATTAGAAGTAGAAAAGCGAAGTAAAATGACAATTTTCAGTCAGTCAACCTTAATCATGTAGCACTGATGTTACTTGTTTTTTATTGTGTGAAGTCATTCGGTATATGTCATCATCATTAAGGAAGGAAGCTCTCTAATGGAGTAGCGAAAGGTGTTAAAGGAACATTACATACAAAATAACCACCAGAACGGTGATGAGGACGATAACTGATGCGGGTAATTGTTCACACCACGAATGACGGAAAAGAGATGTTTTTCAGATGATAAGTTTTGAAGATTTTCTTCTTCAAAAATACTTCTTTATCGATTGAGGCTAATGAGTTCTTTTAAAATAAGAATAATTTATTATGCTATTTTAAATTTTTAAAGACGCTTCTTTTAATTATTAAAGGAATAAATAAAACAAAAATTTATTGATAAAATTATTGAAGGATTGTATTATAGACTTTTATTAGAATAGTAAACTAATTAAGCAGACTATTTATTTGAACGACAGCCCGTTAAAGAGCTTAAAGTAAACTTTGTTTTCCAACTAAACAACCTGTTAAAAGGGCAGAGAAGGACACATCAACCCTCGCGTGCCAAAATAATGTTCGACTGACATGCGCAATGGAGTGTTAGGAGTAGATTAAAACGTCAAAATTTGGCATCCAGTAAGAGTATTTAGTTGAGAGACGAAAAACAAAGACATTATCATTTAGCCAAGCATATTGTAGAAATTAGATCTCCTAAACTCAAATTATGGGGAAGAATTATCTTCGGGGAAGAATTTAAATTGTCACTTTGCCAGTTTGAGGTGTGGTTGTATATAAGTACTCTCTTTGCTGATTTAAGAGTTATCGGGAACACGCAACAAAGCCCTTCACCAACAATTAGAGAGCCCCAGACCATCGCCTATAAATCACATTCTTGATGGTTGCGATACCTCGTATCTGGTTGTAGATCTTCGGGGCCTTCTTGCTTCCGCCGTGACGGAACGGAACTGTTGAGCATGTGCAGTGACGAGATGAACCACCCAAGTGCACCGTGCTACAGAATGAGGGTTTATAAGTGCTGGGACCGGCAGTATTACCACAGCGTGGCTAATTTTAGACACTGGCAATTTGCTGTCCAATTTATCATCCCGTGCAGTCAGGATGCGTGGGTTGAAATGCGCAGACCCTTCCTCTATAATGAACACGTTAGGCCCAGACGGTATCAAGTGGTTGGTCATTAGGTTTAACCGCGAAGTATTAAATGTAGATAAGGGAGATAGTGAGTCTCGGCATAATTTTTGCTGGTTGCTTCGGGTAGATATAGCTTGTTTTCTTCTTATTGAAGACGAAGCTTTACTCCAAAAATATAAATAAATAAAAATTTGTTACTACCGATTTAAGATGTATAGAATTTTCAGATCGTTTACACAGAACCCATTGCATTTTTCACCCTTTAAAAAAAATGATATTTTAGAAACTCTTCGTTGTCAATTATTTTAAAAACTTATATAACATGAGGTAAATAACTTTTACCTTCCTTAAAAAAAATCATTTCTTCATTCGTGGTGTAGCTATTTTCCGCATCAGTTATCATCTCTTACCAGTTTTCTGAATTTGGGAATGCGTGATGGTCATGCTGGATTCTCTTATCTAAAATTAAAAAAAATAATAAATGTTAAGAATTTAGCAGAATTTAAGAGATTTAAAAATGAACTCACTTGTTTCATTTTATAAAAAATAATTTTTATCATTGAAAGATTCCTGATATAAATTGGTATCTTTATCATGATTACCAGAGTAAGATAAATTGAAAATTTAAAAATATAATTTTTAAATAGCTTATTTTCCAAAATGTTTTTTTAGTTGTAATTTTTGTAGCAAACCTGATATGTGATAACAGTTAAGATCCTAAATTAGTTGTTTCAAAGAAAATTCAAGATTTTTAACAGACAAATTTAGAGAGTAATGAGATTATTAAACATGATTTAATAATTATTAAGCTTGATGTAATAATTATTGCGAAACCTATTATTAAGTCCTTACAGTTTTCTTATCTAAAAGTATAATGAAAGGCCATACTATGTATGCTGTAGAATTATAAAACATTCTGCTGTAATTTGGAAGAATTAAAGAGAATATAGCAAAATATAAGACGATGTTCAAACATTACTGTGTAACTTTAACGTTTTAATGTGCATTTATATTATTTTTATTAATTAAACCAATTTATTTTAATAATGATAATATTGTTGTTTGTTTAGTTAATGATAAATAGCTTAATTTTCCTTGTCTGAAGTAAGTTGAAACAAATTATACTTATATAATTAAATAAAATTTAATGATGGAATACTTATAAATATATAATTTTTATGTTTATAAATCTAAATACTTTGTTTAGCTTTCTAAAGCTGATCAAGTTCTGTTTAGATACAAGACAGGGATTGATTGATAATGATCAAAATATAGATAAAATTTTTCTATGTAGAGTTATCTATATTAATGTGATATCACTATTAATTCACAAAAAAATAAGGTCACATGTTTTGATATGACAGTGAACTTTCTCGTATCAATGTCATAAGATGATAATAGAGGCCCATGCTATGTTTCTAAGGAACCATATATAAAAGAACTAACTAACGGTGACTGTAAAAACGGAGCTATAAGTAAATGAAACTTAGGAAGAAGAACAGGAAGGAAAAATGTTTGAAAACACTGATTTAGACAATATTTTCTCACTTTTTCAACTTTAATAAGGCGAAAAAGTCTATTAAAACACGAGAAACAATGTCCATTTGATATATTATATCAACTGTTTTGCATTTTAATCCGTATAAAATTGGCATTATGTAGCCTATACACTCAAAATCTCATTCCACTTGTGAGATGTGGCTCTTTTTTCCAAGGAAAACATGAGTTCATCGGAACTCCATATATTGTATATAATTTTACTAAAGCCTTACTCTGTTAAGTACTATATTCCTGGAATTCACCTTTATAGCATTTCTATGATTATTCGCACTGAATTTTTCGTATAGTTCTAATTTATCTTAAAATCTATTTTGGAAATTATATTCATATAAAAATATTTTATCATGTTTTGATTCCTAGATTAATCCTTTCAATACGCTGACTGATTTTCATTGAATTATAATATTAACAGGATGAACTATATAGTAAGTACTTAATTATAACAGAATAAAATTTTTATATTTTTATAACACTTTAGAAGCATAACCAAAATTGTCGCCTGAGATAGTTTTATTTTTAAAAATTTGACGTCAAATGCTTGACTTATGTTGCCTATCTGTATTTATGTTTTATATCACTATTTCTAAATAAATCTAATTCCGAAGATAATTTTCTTAAAATTTTAATGAGAATTTTTTGAAAATTCTCATTACAATTCTAAAAAAAATAGATAGTTTAATAGAGTTTAATAGAGAAATTCTAAGAAAATAGATGGTTTAATAGATAGGTTAGTAGAGCTAAACTATCCATTAAGCCATAATATTATCCGCTTATAGTTGTTTATCCACGTTAACACGAACGTTAGTTAAAATACAACTTGTATCTACTGTAGTTCAGATGAATCCACGTTATGATTAGAAAATCCTTTATAAACATAAAAAACTAAAGATAGCTCAAGAAACTGATAGCATATTGTAGAATCAGAAACACAAATGAACTTACTTTAAGAAGAAAATCTATATAAATTAATATAAAAATATAATTTATTAACATAAGTTTATGTAACAATAGAAAACTGAAAATATAAGCAAAACCACAAGCTTCAGTAACAGCTAATTCTCTCTCTCTCTCTCTCTCACATACATACACGCACGCACACACACCGTTTTATACCAAATACCATCACAACCATGACTAATCTTAAACTCAAAACAGGACATCCATCCTATCATAATCAGAACTCGTAACTCTTGTATTTCAAATGCAATTTATATTACCACCATATCCAATTCATTTTAGATAAACTGAAGAGCCCGAAATTCATTTTTGTCTATAATAGAAAAATCAATAAAATATTCTGTTATTACTGCAACGTTAATTGACTTTCCGGACACACTCGGCTGAAAACTGTTAGATTCATTTTATCAAATAGAGCATTCTCAATCCCCTATTATTCCTATAGTCTTCTATTTCTACGTCATACTTAATTAAACATGTATTCTTTCATTCACTTGAATTATTCTTCTATTTTTCGAATTATAAATGAGTTCATGGTGTCTATACTCGTGTCGTTACACCATTGATGTGACCAATTACGAAGGTTTATTCTCGGAACTGAAGTCGCCATCTCGTAATCGATAATCAGCATGAATTAAGATTATACATAAATTATAAATTTAAACTTATTTTAAATTTCGATCATTTTTACTTGAGTGTTGCTGATCACTGTAGTCAAAAAAAAAAGAAGAAAAGCTTTTATTTTTCTAAGAAACCAATAGAGTAACCAATAGGTATATAATTATATAATATTCGCTATTAATAATTTTACTGTTTTTATGGTCTCTTTTCATTTAAGGGACAGCAGATGGTTACCAAGTAAGCAGCAAATGATATAGTACACCGGATTTGTTTACACAGGAAATGGTGAAATTATGGTCCAAGAAACCTTCTGAAGTAACACTCAACTTATCAATTAAATGCCGCCTAAATAGAGGGCTCGATCCTTTTCCGGTTGTTAAGAATCCAAGAATGACCATTCGGTTGAGAATTCGTCAAAAATAACATTCTGGATCTTTCGAAACATTCAGTTTTTATTCGTTATCTTGATTTTTGTACATAAAACAATTCTTAGAAACTTTGTATTAAGTAATATATCCAAACGAGAACTGCTATTAAAAACTTAAAAACAAAAAAGGATGGTTAGTTACATAAAGGATCAGGCATTTCATGGATGAGGTCTCTTTTGATGATGTTAATTGCTCCGTATCCACTGAAGTGATGCAAACTCACTCTTAAGGTTCGTTCGGGACGCATTAAGCAGATAAAGCTCTATTTAACAGTGTGGTGCCAACAATAATCTAAAGGAAACTTGTAAAAAAAAGGTAATGCATTCTGACTAAAATTAATCTTTTTAGTAGATTAAACACAAAACTATTATTGACTACCAAAATAGTAAATGTTTAAGGAATTAAATTTAACCGGAGAAACGCATTTAAGAATTTAAGTTTTATTGCTCTAAATTCAGAAATGCTTTTAACATAGTTTCACTGATATAAGTTAAACAATATTTTAGGCCAATATAACTATAGTAAATCCTCACTAATATGGATTAATTTTAGGGCAAGTTATTCGGATTAAACCTTAGAGAAGCAAAAGTTATTCTCAAAAAAACCAAAACTAAAAAAATTAGAATAATAAATAAATGAAAAATTTAATGAGTGCTGATGAAAATAAATTAAAAAATATCACTGTAGAGTCTGTATTTAAAATTTATAAAAAGACTAATAAGTACATTAATTCACTGATAGAAAACTCAGAACTTGTAATAATCACTTCTGAGATGAATTTTTTCATATTTTCATCCGGATAAATTGTAACCGGATTAGCGAAGCTTTACTGTAATCAGTGAAAATTATTTTAAAATTCTCATATTAAAATATGTGGATTTAAATAACATATTTATATCTATTTATTTATATTAATAATAGTTTAACTTATGGATTTATCAAGAAGTATATCGCTTTACTGAATATTAATAAATCTATAAAATAAAGCCATTATTGCGTAATGGTTCTTTCATGATTAACTTTACAAAATATTTATGTAAAAACAATCAATGGCACAAATTTCACATATTAATTGAATAAATATTTTCTAAGACAAATTCAATCATTGGACAGTTAATTAATTAATTTATTTTTCTTTAAAAATTAAAATGCTAAACATGTGCTACTGTATTACATCATTATATAAATGATTTTCCTTAACATTTTCACGGATAATTATATTTAGTTTAAGATTAATAATAAGATATAATTATATTTAATGAAAGGACAGCATAACAATTAATTTTTCAAAAAATAAAAGCGCAGGATTTTTTTAAACCCCATAATTTTGTGTATTATATGCGTATAGTTTAATTCCTATCATTTAATGTCACTAAGTTAACAAATGAAATTTTAGTTGCGTATTTATTGACTAGAAAATATATTATGCGCCTCTGGGTCTTAATAAATACTTATCTAAATATTTTTAAGATAGTTTATTAAAAAATAGAACAAGGACAAAAGAAATTGTTTTGCCTCCTCGAGGACAATACAAATTCATTTTTATTCTATAAATTACATTTGCTTAATGGTAGAAAAAATTATATAAAAATCCAATAGTTTATAAAATCCATAGATTATAATGTTTTGATAATTATTCGATGATAATTAATCATAAAAATAATCTTTTAGGATGAAAACAGTTTGAAACTATCCCACAGGCTGTCTTGGAATTCTATTTTTATCAATACGTTTAAATTAATTTTTATACACACTTTTTAATCAGAATAAGGCAAAATTTCGACTTTTGAAGGATTTGAAAATGTTTAATGATGTGTAAAAAAATTATTTAAAATTTGCCGTTAACTTTATTCGCTCGAACTAATTTGTTTCGAATGTTTTTACGACTTTGCATTATTTAGAACTATATCGACATTTATTATGATAAAATACGATCAAATAATTTTTTATCACTTATTTTTCCTAGCTGATATCGAAAATATTTTTGTTAATCTTTCCTGTTTTGATTTTTGCAGCTCGAAAAATATTAGAATTTACATAAATCAAAGAAAATCCTTAAGAGGTTAAACTGTATTTAGGTCATTTATATTCATATAATAATGCATTCGACTTTGTAATTCTCATAATTTTTATATGCGATAAATTATTAATGGTTAAAATTTGGCTTGCAGATCCAAGTTTGCTTCAAAATTGTAAAGAAAATCTGACCCAAAATCTGACCCAAATATTGTTTTTTTTTTTTTTTCCTTTATAAAAAAAAATTCACAACTTTTCTGAAGGAAGTTTGAAGAAAATTTAATAAAAATTTTTCAGTTCTTAGACTTGAATGCTAGAAATTTTTGACAAATTTAAAATCTAACGATTAATTATTATAATTTGTTAATTTTTATTTGTATTAAATTATAAATAATTAAAAATGACAAAATCTATGATCCATTAACTGAATAATAAGCAAATTTGGTTATAATTCGGTTCGGAATTAATTTTAGATAAATTTTACATTCAATAAATTCCCATAAAGCGCTATTGGGTTGAATAGATAAGTTTAATTTGAAATTTCATTCAGGATTTATTTAAATTAAAAGCCTTTGAGAATTTACGATCGTAAACTTACACCTGCTAATTCCAATTAAGTTTTTGAAGGTGAGAAATTTTTCTCTGAAGTTCATAAATCAAGTTTTACGAATTAAAATCAACACTAATGCATTAAAAATCGGAGCAATCGCCTAATATTTTAACGCATATTTTCTTCTTTTTTTGGAAAAAAAAAATTCACATATTACCATTTTAATGAAATTGTCTAAGATTAATTTCTTTCCCATTACATTCATTATACATTCTTGCTTCTTAACTTGATTTAGTGCATCTCGTTTGTAAAAAAAAAGGTTTATTATCGGCTGCGTAATCAGCTTCAAGTGTCAACGCTTCGAAAAATCTGTAAAATACGCTCGTTTTAAACTAATTATGATTAATTTTATCCCCCTACGAAACTCCATTAACGAGTTAGAAAGAAAACTAAATTAACATACCAAATAGGAAGGTAACAGGATAACTTTTCAGCGTGCATTCATCCCCCATTGGATAATCGTAAAAAGGGGAGGAGAGTGTAGTAGTTGATCAACCAATCCGGTTTTCGGTAGGATAATACAATAATTTTCTGGATGAATAGTTGGTTCCTTCCCTCCCTCCCCTTTTTACATTCATCAACTGCCATTGTATATACCTTCTTTACTTTAAGATGTGTAGTACCCTCTGCAGCTGCGGACCCTTCTACAATTCTCACCAGTGTGTAAGTTGTTTTTTTTTTTTTGTTCTTCTTTTCGTTATGGCATAATGCGATTCTTTTAAGTGGATAATTTGCGCATATTTATTAAATAGTCCGCTTCTAATTTTTATGTAAATCGTTCTTTCTACCGTAGAATTCCTATCGAAACTCAAATTCTGCCGTCGAAAATTAATTAAATACCTCATTTTTCGTGACAAGTATTCGTTCTGCCGTGTAATCGCTTGTAAAAATAATTGATCGTTAGAAAATAAATTTTCTGTTAATTTTAATGAAAATTTAAGTTAAAAACAAAATATTTGAGATTTTAAATGTATAAAAATATCTAAATTTTCTTATATTTTATGTTTTTTTTTTTTTTCATTCGCTAACATAAGCAAACTGACAGTTAAAATACAAAATATCAGATTTATCTATATGTTATAGCCTATATATAGGGCTATATATATAGACAATATAAATATTTATTTAGTCTATGTATTTAAAATATTCACAGATTTATTCGTACCTTAGTAGTCTATTTTGAGTCAAAATGTTATGCCCTTACTAACAACAATAATCATAGGCCTTATATATAGCAATATAACTTAATTTAGATGATATTTTAGTCTACATTAGATTATTTAATCCCTCGAAAAATATTTCATTAACTTAATAAGAAGAAATTGGGCTATTTTAGCAAACAAAGACCCGATATAAGCTCCTATTTCTTCACATGGTTAAAACAACAATTGGCAATTGTTAAGACCAGTATGAGAAGCAATTTTGGAAATTAATAGACCCATACGTAGGCCTATTTAATCCGTAAATTATTCTATAACCTATTGTTTTATTGCATAAAAAATTGCTTAAGTATACCTAGTCTATTTAAGCAATTTTCGATTATTAAACTCCTCTCTGATTAATACCTTTTTTTTTTTATCATACGGATCTAAGAATAATTTTCGAAATTACTCTCATCTGTTTTTCACGAATCGACGAAGGACTTTTCATCGATAAAAGCTAAATTTTAGATATTTTAGAATTTTATTTGGAACAGTTCATTCAACTTTTGAGAAATTTATAAATTTTATATTGCAAATGTATACGTTTCGACATAAACCATGTATTGGATGTTGCAATATGTTTAAAATATAGAAACAAAGACTTTATTTAACATTATATATCTCTATCACGATTAATATTAATTAATTAATTATATTCTATTAATAATAATTAATTCAATACTTTTACAATAAGGTTAATACCTTATGTCTAATATTAGATCTTAATTGAACTGTCGAAAATGATTTATAGTTATTTCTTTTATCATTATTAAATTATTATTATTATTATTTAGTGGAACAAATTCACGTCCTTGGGCAATGTCACAGTTTGACATTGGATTATTTTTTTTAGTATTAAAAATTTTTAAAGTTTAATGAGATAAGCGGAACAAAATGCGTAAAAAATTGTACTTTATTCGTACATCTATCTATGTAGATATACTCAGGTTATCTCTGATTAAAATAATAATAATGATCCCAACTCATACATTTATATAGATCACGCAATCAAAATTTTTCTATAGTTTTATCAGATTAAAGAATTAAATCTGTCGAGATTAGTCCCGCTAAGGATATTTTTTTTTGTAACTTAATCACCGAAGTTTTATTAAAAATGATTAAAAATTTAATCTTTGTGCTTAAATAAAAATATTTATTTCATTTATTTTAATTGGAGAAGACGTTAAAATGATTTTTTATTTATAGTTTATTGTGCTGATAAATATTCTTTTAATTTAAAAAATAATTATTATTATTTTAAAATTTAGATATGTATACATGAAAATTATTGTTTACGTAATTTATACTCTGTGTTTTCTTTTTTTCTTTTTTTTTCAATTTTAGAAAGCACAATCTCTTTGTGCTATCAACAGAAAAATTAATTTAGATTTAAATCGAAACGCTTCCAGCTGCACATTTTCATTATTTTTAATTAAATAAAAGATAAAAAAACATAGAAGAATTTCAACATTTTATCACGTTTTAAACAATAAAACAATAACTCAAATAAAAAAATAATTTTATAATATTATTTTTTCGGTAATTTATTTAAGCATTTGCCATCTTAAAAGAGAGATAGAAGAAAAATAAAATAATAATAATAATAAAAAAAAAAACTTATTTTTCAGTAAATTGAGGATAATTTGTTTGCTGAGTGCAACCATGCCTGAAAAGAAACACTGAAGATTAAAATCAAAACGTGATCAGTCAAAACATTTTTCCTTGACGTGATGAATTTGTCAACGTTCCACTCGATGCTGCCAAGAGTAATGTTTGAATGACCCAATAGGGTTGTGTGCACATTTATGCTTTACTGCTTCCTACGATTCAGGAAATGTTTAAAAAGCTATCGGTTTCGACTGAATTCCCAATTAATTATTTATTTCGGTATTAAATTTATTGTTTTAAAGGTTTATAACTGACGCTTGTAACTTCGGTTCGCGTAGAGAGCAATGAATTTTAAATGTTTTTTGCTTTCGTTTCTCCGTGCTCTGACAATTTATAAGCAGACATTTTATGACGTGATTTGATCATTATCCGACTAGCAAATTTTCTAAATTAAAATTTTAATTTAATCATATCATTTATTGCATTTTCATGGCCAAATACGATAAACAAGTTGTCTTATCTTCAAGAGAATCAAAGAAAGAATTATAGAAAAATTTTTAACGACTTTCTTCGTATCTAAATAATTGATATATCATCTTTACAATCTTTCTTTAATAACGAATATAATACCTTCTAAGAAATAAGGAAAAATGGCAATTCTGAGAACAAATAATAATAACCTATAGGGTATTTATTTTTGTGAATATAGATTTTTATCAACATAAATACATCTCGAGTTACTTCATTTTGTTACAGTTGAATAAATTCGCTTCCCTTAATAATTTTTAAAATATTTTACCTCCTTAATAAAATTCTATAAAGTTTTTATTTTCCTCGTTTTTCTAACATTAATTAATTAATTTATATAAATTTTAAAAAATCCACCTCGTAAAGACGTTTAGGTACAATTTAAAATTGAATTTCGATCACATAAATTCGAAAATGGCGTGATAAAATAATTATAAAATAGTTTGATCTTTGATTATTGTCTCTTAAAAATTAATAGAGCGAAAATCTGTTAGTTTATTGGTCGAATGTGTAGCCTATAGGCAGTGATATTATGTTTAAACAATCAATTCTATTGAAGTAGAGCCGCAATTGAAATTCTATGCTTCATTGCTTAGCTATTAAATGTATTTTTATTTTATTTTTTTTTCCATATTTTTCCTCAATTTATAAAATTGAATATTAATATATTTGTTCCAAAAATAACACCAATAATCAGAATTTTTTTGGATATTTATTTGTGTATGTGTATGTAAAAACGCATTAAAATCGCCAAAAATTTTTTTTTTTCTATTTAACGAATGAAGCTGGAAGGAAGGAATGAAGCTGATTTATACGGTTCTAATTTTAGCTGATGTAAAGTGTGTTTTTCGGAATTATTGAATTATTCATCGCCATAAAATAATACTTTATCATCGTGGTGTAGTTAGCCTGAGACCGGAACGGGTTAATCGATAATACCACGCTAGCTAATGATTAAGTAAAACCTGATAATCTTTTTTCTACTTAATGGAATGTGAACACGATTTTAAATCACTTGTTTTGCTTTAACTTAGAATTTAAAACGTATATCTACTTTCTGATCGTTCTTTTACCCTATAATAGGCTATCAATAAGAAGTTATTTATATTCATTTTTTCCTTAATAACGTTCTCGTTCTGCTACTGTTGAAAAAATTTTTTATCGACTTTTGAGTGCATTAAAATGCATAAAAATCAAATTATAATTCTGCATCTTCGTTTACATTTTCTGAAATCTTGTTTCTCCTGATGCAAAACGAACTAATATTGCATTTTATAGATGGAAAAAGTTATAGGCCAGTACGCAAAAATAGAGAGTAATATGCAAACTTTCGCATAATCGGACATCTCTTTATCGGAGAATCTTTTTATTTCTTAAAATTAATGCTAAATACGTGTTAAATTTTAAATAAGTAATCGTTTAATTAAAAACCATAAAAGCAACTGGAGATTGACGGCATCGGCCTTTTACAGAAACCAGAAACTGCGAGCCTCAGGCGAATCCTCTGATTGTTTGTAGCTTCAATTTGCACTAAAGGAGGAGACTTTCATTAGTCTGATGGGAAAGGAGGTGTTTAAGAGGTTTTTTCCTCCCTTCTTTCTCTCTCCACCACCTCAGAAGGGAACAATAATTGGCAGAAAATATTCTCCCTTATCAGATACAACAACTTGATTTCTAGTAAGGCGAGTCATGTCTCCGCCCCTCTAGACTCTTCATTACCTCATTTTGTTGCGAACCCAGTCTCGAACCGGACTGCACGAGGTGTGGATGTAGCAGAGTACCACCCGCGTGCACGGTGCTGCTACCCAGTGATAATTACCACAGCTCGCAGATGCCTAAAGAAAAAATAAAACCAGAGGCGCGGTCGCTAAAAACTGCCGATTCTGTAATTGCGGCTCACATCTACGGGCCCTCAATTAATATAATTAAAACCATCCATCACACTGTGATGATGCCACTCGCTAGAGGGCAGGCTGGACAAGGTCGGGTGGCTGCTCGATGATCGAGTCAGTTGGAGTGGTGCAGGCGATGTGTGCAGATGGCACGAGGGAGGCCTTAAAGTCCTGTGGGTGGTCAATGTTTACACAATCGCCATTACTTGGGATAATCATTGATTGGTGAGTAGTTTTGTCTCATTGTAGAGATTCATCGCGTGAGCATTGCATCGCGTGATTTGCTTGATTCTGTTAGGGACTCAGGAAAAAAAATGGTCATTTGTTGTTTGGCTGTTGAAATCTGTCATGCGATAGGTGTAACAAAGAAAGGAATTGTATCTCTATCCGAATATGAATGCCTATTGGTTGCAATGCCACTGAATGAAACGTACTCCACTTCTCAATCCCATATTTACTTATGAAAATATTCAGTTATGATGTACAGATACGGACAGGAAAGAGTTTAATTGAATTCCGTATTAGTAAGTAGATGAATAGAGAAAAAGAGAGAGCGAGAGAAAGAGAGAGGAAAGATGTTGGGATAATAAATAGCCTGAAGTAAATTATTATTCAGGAAATATCATGGTGAACAGCTGCTCCCAACATAGATAATTCTTTCTGAATAAAAACAGTAATTAATGTGATCATGTTAGTAGGGGAATGATGAGGCCATCAACCTGAACACTTTATTGGCGATTTAACTGCCAAAGACGAGATCGTAACATCGGCTTAGGGGAAAAATACGCAATTTATTTTTGTTAACTCCCGAACTGAGTTGTGTACAGTTTATGTCATCACCTAAAATATTTTTATTAAAGGTCAAAATAATAATAATAATAATGTTTTTTATAACGATATATTTACTAATAAACGAGAAACTTATTATCATAACTAAAATAAAGATGATAAAAAATTGTAAAGCATAACAACCTTGCAAATCATCAACCTTAAAATCGGTTCTGGTGCATATGGATATCTTGCTAGAAATTGGTATTTCCAATATAAGGGAATAAAGTAAATCGTAAATTATTAATATTTTATAGTTTGAGTCCAATTTTTCTTACCATGTTTACAGTTTTACTTTAAATAAATAAATTTATTTGAAATTTGGGGAATTTATCCATCTTGTTCCTATAGACAGCGTTAATATTTGGAATCCCAAAGAAAAATAGAAAATTCACTTTTTCGTATGGCCTCAACATATTGAATTTCCTTATTCCATTGACAAGAGGCCTCATAACATTTTCTCTCTTCGAAAATAAATCTTAAATTCTAATAAACTGATTTTGTGGACTCGGCAGATTTGGTTTTGGATTTTTCAGTGTTCACACTATTAATAAAATAATTTTTAAATGCTAAAACATTTAGCTTATCAAACTGAAAGGTTTTTGTATTAATAAAACTTCAGTTATAATAACTTATATTAAATCAAAAAGAGTTCAATTGCTTTATCTAATTTTTCAACTTAAAATTTCAAAAATATTACTTCATACACCTGAAAATTATAAAAACTTGAAGAATATAAAATGTTTTAAATGGAATTAAATTGGTAAAACTTGTTATAATTCAAATTTCCTAGAATTAATTGCATAAAAAATAGCCATAAATAAGATAAAGCCTGTTGAAAATAATTTATTTAACATTGAAACATAAAAAAAGGAAAATTAACCATAAACATACAAAGATATTCTAGATATTCTCGAATGTTTTAGTTTTCTTCCGTAGGCCTTTGTTTTTACTGATTTTGGTAAAAGAAAGAAAGTATAAGGGATGAAACTCTATCGGTTAATCTTTAGAAACCTCTTATTTTAAACAAGGTTATATAAATACATAATCGCCCCATCATACTTGGCAAAAATGTTCGATAGTGTAAGCCAATCAGCAAACATGCATTTTATCTAACCTTATCCACATTTTTTACGAGAGGTTGGCAATTTGTTCTTCAACAAACACGGCTCGAGCTTCACGCGTGCATCACGAACCACCAATTGTTTATAAACCGCGACATAAATCATACCATAAGAATTGGGGTGAGAAACTTTTTCAGAAATTGTCTGTTAGTTCCTGTACCTCCCCATTTTGTTTCTTTCCTCATTTTGGTGATTGTTAAAGTACATCCAATGTGAAAAATGCGTGGGTTGAAAGCTGATATAAGTCTTCGACCTGACCTTTGATACTTTCTATCTGCATAGGCATATCGTTTCTTTACCTGGGGCAATATTCTTTTGCTGATGTTAAAGCTAACAAAGCGATAATTTATTATTATCAAGGTGTCCAATGGTAAATATTATATGTTAGACCTGTTGCTTATCATTGCACTTTTCTTTGAAAAAAAAAGGAGGAATGTTAAGCACATTAACAGATGGGATTAAGAAAATTACATGGATTCCAGTAAAGTTCTATGCCTGCAAGTCAAACATTTTAAATTTATTTAAATAATATTATAACAAAATAAGTAAAAATTGTAAAGGTGTTTAATAAATTTTAAAATTTTTAGATAAATTTGATATCAAAAAAAGATCATTTGGCGCTTTTTGGATTCACAAAAAATGCATTTAATGATCAAAACTGTCAGTAAGCAGAATGAAATGCAGAAGTTTAATTAAAACATTTTTAAAAATTGATGTTTTCATTTTATTTTCATCTTTTATGATGATTTTAAAAATCATTTCTGATTTTGGAGAAATAAAACTATCGAAAAAGCAAACTGAAAGTTCGATTTAAATCATTACTTTATGAAATTAATAATAAAATTATTCAAATTATATTTAAATATATTCGGCATTATGTTACAATTAATGGTTACGTTATTTTAATTATACCTGTAAAATATTTAAATATAAAAATAAATGGTTCTTAAGGTATCAATTAAAAATAGCTATAAATCGATTAAAAATATTTTATTACTTTGCAATAAATAGTTAAAGTAGTTATTAAGTTTTAATTAATTACTGAAATTAAAAATTTCCATTTATCACATCAGTTTTCAATGACATTTCTTTCATGAATCCTATAGCATATTGCATAATTATATAGATTAATAGTAAGATAAAGCAAAAAATAAAATTACATTGTAATTTATTCATAATCTACAGACTTTCTTAAGTATTTTTGATGAAAATTTAAAGATATTCTTTAATATTTAGACTTGTTTTTATAAATATCGATAATATTCTTATAAATAGGCAATTCTTGCAATTTTTTTCTTCTTACAGATAGGGCCTAAAGGCTTACTAATATATATTTTATATTACAAATAAGCTTATAACATTACTTCTTTTGTTTTTCACATAAAATTTTTAAAAATCTCTTAATTTAGTGAAATTTTTAATTTGGAAAACTGTTTAGAAAGCGTTAAGGATGTTGGAGGAACAATGAACTTGCTCGTTAGAATGGAAAAAATTTTCCTAAAAGTTAGAAAACGTTTTAACGGAAAATTCTATTTTTTTTCCACCTAAAATAATAGATTTAAATGAATAAAACGTAAATTTAATCGTTAAACTGGTAAAAGTTGTTGAACTTTTTTAAGTTTTAAAACCGAGCGTAAAATTCCGTCGATAATTATTAAAAATCATTTATCAAGTTACAGTTTTGTAGGCCTACGAAATTCTTGACATTTTCTGAAACTAGAATATTTAAATTTTGTTTATTTTAAAGAAAATTTGAGATTCGCTTAACGTAGAAAAGAAAATTTTTCAGCTCGATAAAGTGTAGCGAGCTGTTGACGAATGGAGAAAGATCAATACGCCTTCAGAGCATTTTATAGTTAAGTAATTTATAGTAAACCTCCATAACATAAAAGCCTAATATAACTACTTAACAAGCATTAGAGACTCAGATGATAAGAGGCTTACAGATAGATTTTAAATCCTCTTATAAATAAATAAAAAAATAGCGAAAAATCCTTCCTCATCCCTAAAATCCTAGATAACGATCTGGCCTACGGGTAGGCCTAGATTATTTTTTAAATAATCTATGAATTAAACGTAAATTAAATAAATTGGCGCGATTTTTCATAACATTCCTATCGATTTACGCCAATATAACCAATCACCTAACGTAAGCTCCCACTTGTCACTTGTGTTTATCTTCATTTTTAATAGGTGGATCGAAATATCTTTAGACATTTCTGCTTGAATTGGTTATAAGTTATCGCCACCTCCTGAATTATTCCATTAATTAATGCTCCTGCATTAATTAATGGAATAATTCAGCATATTATTTATTTAAACTTGAAAGACAGAAAAAAAATTTTTAATCACGAAAACTTGCTCTTAAAAGATTTTCATCACGAGTATTCGTAAGGCCTGTAGGCCTGTTTAAAAATCTTTTTTTTAATGCTTCTACTGAAGCCAGTATTATTAATAAATGTATTTTTTTAAAACGAAATTTAAATATTTGACATTTTATAAATTTTTTTAACAAAATTCGTCGAAAGTGATTTTTAATCGAAGTTCAAAGAGTTTAGATGCAACTATGTGGGAAAAAATGCATTTTATTGTGAAATTTTACGAAATTTTATCAAATTTTTGATATATTAAACGTTAATAATTATATAAATGCCAGTAAAAATTAAATATTTGAAAAATTTGATACATTGTATAAAAAATCCTGTCTAAACCATAGCTCTACTTTTTCTTCAAAC
The DNA here is from genome assembly GCA_011317285.2 of Androctonus mauritanicus. NCBI lineage: Eukaryota > Metazoa > Arthropoda > Arachnida > Scorpiones > Buthidae > Androctonus > Androctonus mauritanicus. The sequence continues at coordinate 36,603 of WUQG02036640.1, read as the reverse complement.
AAATGAAAAAAAAAAAGATTTGCGATCTAAATGATCATAATAAACGAAAATAATGAAACCATTCATTCTAAACCAACTTTGTAAAAATTTTTGTGTCATTAACCAAAATAATTCTTACGTCGTTAACCAGTTTAATTGCATTAGATAAGTCCATATGATTATAAAATTCAAACAGGTGAACCAATTGTCCTATATAAAATTATTCACTTTGGTTATCCAAATTTATAACTTGAATAATGGATTGTTGACCCAAATAACAAACCTAGGAATCTTTTAAATATCCGAAGAGACAAAGATGGCTTCGGGTAGATTCAAATATCTTTCATTGATTATGGATGATGATTGACTTACTACTATATTGTAATTTAAATTTGGAACGACGGAACTAATTGAAAATGATATGCTTTTCGTGTCCAAAGGCATTAATTAATTCACTATGAAGTCATTTACACGAATAATGCCTAGACAAACTATAACCTACGCTCATTAATTTTTTTTTGTTAAGGTAAATGTATTTTATAGGCTAAATTATAGGGTTTTTTCTTTTTTGTATAATTAACTTGTTTTAGTAGGCTGTTTGCATTTTTTTATATTGTTAACTAAACATAAACGTTTTTGTTTATATCAATTATTCTGCTTTGTTTCTACATTGGTAATCTAGATTGTTTAAGGTTAAACAGATTTCTCATGTGATTTATTATCGACTAAAGTCATTCATTGACTCTTTCTTAATATTCTTAACCAGTTACGAACCATAATTGTTTAGCTGTAAGTCTAATAATTTTATTGGCCAATTGAGTTTCATTTTGTTGATTTACTACGAAATTGCTCAATGATTTTCCTTGTTGTTTGCTATTTATTGATCATTCGGCATCGTTAAATACAATTCAAACATTGTTGCATTGTTTATTATATTTAATCGCGGAGATATACAGAAAGGTAAAGGCATAGATCTAGAGAATAAACGCATATAGGAAAAAATACCAATAATGCAGACGTACAAGACTGTCTAAATCCGCTCTTTTATTCAAAATTACTCGTTAAGATATGTTAAAAGACTTACTCTAATCGGTCTTCAGAGATTCCTTACAATTTTAATTAAAAATGCAGCGAAAGAATGCATTTCTTGTTATTCTTTCATGTTAAAAGATCAATAGAGCATTTTTCTTTGTAATATGACTGTGCAGTTAATCAGGCCTGATGTCTTTCATTAACTTTTAGAAATTTAATAAACATAATTCTGTTTTAGAGTCATTTATTAAATATTACAAAAATCATCGCTCAGTTCAATCGCCATTCTCAAGCCGAAATTCCGTAATAAGCTCTGATTCTCTGAATCCAAGCCTATCTTTCTAATGAATCTAAATAGAATCAGGTAGCATAACTTTGAGCCGAACATAACAAGTAATCAGCTAGAGAGAGAGAGAGACGGAGACGATAAGCGATAAGACATAAAATGTCTTCGGGGTTTAACTAATTTACTCGAGGACTGCTATGAAGCTCAGTAGTACAGAACAATTATTAATATCTTGTTGCTTGACCAAACAACACATGTCAAACACATTTAGTGCTATCCTTTGATGGAAAAATGCGAATAGGTTCTCGTGCAAATACAGAATATGCCTCTAGGTATTAAACGACCCCAGACACTTCTCTTTGATTCTTCAGAGATAGAAGAAGGACAATCTTTTATTGGTACTTAATTGATATAAGCTCCAGGCTAAGTTTTCGTTTATATAATGGGCACACGCTTATAATAAATATATATTTTTAAATAAGAAATAATCTCTCAACATATTTTAATAAATTTACTGTATAAAATATTCATTATCTATTCTATCACGAGCTATCTTTGTAATTATGCTTAAGGGTTGATTTTATACTTAAGAAATTAGACTAAGAAAGTCGTGTTCCAATATTTACAATACAAAACTGATATGAATTATTAACAAGAGTTTTAGAGTTCCAGAGCAATGCCAAAGGATGAAATTTCGATTGAAATATGGTTAACTTTAACTTTGTATCTGTTTAATTGCTTCTCAACAGAATTCAAGATGACGATAATAAATTTAGAAACTATGATATACCTTCTTAAAGAAAGTTTAAGCAAATAGGTACTTAGATAACTTTCGTTTCTCGTTTCGTTTAATCTTCTTCCTTAATTTTTATATTTAAGTTCTATTTTAGAATAGGAAGATCTTTTTTTAAGACTTAAGCATTTAATAAAGCAATTTGACTTGATAAAAGACTCAACTGAAGTGATCCATTAAGGAAATTTTACAAATTTTCGGTCGAATACAATGCACTTCATATTAGTAGAATAAGCAAATGGTTCTCTCTTTGTTCAGTGTCAATTAGGCCGCATCTTTCTCAGAACGATGACTTTTAAAGTAGGTCTAGTAGGCCTATATAATATTTTGAATAAATATATTCAATTTTGTTAAAGTTATCGATCGATAATTTTCAATAAATTATGGGAACAGTAAAAAATAGCAATAACCTGTTGAGCAGGACTCTTCTAAAAATCCATAGACAATAGTTATATATATAGTTTAATAATTAAATAATTTTTAAATGTTTATTTTAAATTAATAATCCGTAATCTAAGTTATCTTTTTAATTAAAATTTACTTAATAATTTTTTTTAATTAATAAAAACATGTCATAACAGTTAGCTAAAGAATCAAAATTTTTTTCGGCCATTTTAAATACTTTTTAATATTAAATTTTCACTGATATAAATGAAAAACATATACAGTATATTAATTTTATTTACTTGAGCGGACCTATACGAAAATTTTTTAATGAATTTTTTTTTGGAATATAAAATATACTCGTTTAATTTTGAATAAATTTTTAATATTATTCAATAAATAAAATTAATATTTTATCGAAATTTCAAATTTAAAACTTAATTTCCGTTAATACTAAAAGGAAAAATGTTTGATTGGATAAAAAAATATATCTAAAAGTCAAATCAGTCCAATAAACTTTAACCGCAACGACGTTTCGAACATTATTGGTGCTCGCATATCTATAACCGCAGTGGATTGGCTAGTTTAAAAATAACAATAACGGCCATACGGTTTAAACAATAAAAAATCGTTATGCGCGATATTGTAGTCGAGGTTTTGAGTATTAAACGAGCGGAGAAATATTAGTGATGAATAGTGGGCTCCTTTCACAGTGCACATTTCTCTTTAAGGGCGGAGTTGTCACTGACAGATAAGCGACTGTTGCGACAAGTCCAACCAGTTCTTCATCCATGTCACTGAACTTAATAGCTCGATCGTGTCAACTCCGTTTTCTAATTAAATGTTCCAAAAGAACGATACTACGTCTGTCATTAACGTCCGAATTTTTATATGCTAATCTAATACAGATAAGCTTATCTTAATAATTTGTAATCTGGAATGAAAAATAGAGACTGCGTTTAATCTTAGACTTTGATCTTATTCAAATGTATCCTTTTATTATTTCCTAGCAGGTTTTAAAGATAAATTGCTTAATGCTACCTTTACCTTGCTCAGCGTTTTTATCTTATTTTTTTTTTTTTTTTGTGTGTGTTGTTTACTGATGGGCTATTAATTTTATAAATTATTAATAATTTATGAGGTTGTTAATATTAATTAATTGAAATGGGAATTAAGGAAATTTTATTAGTATTCTTATGCTATTCATGAAATATTTATGGTTTTTTTATGTTTTGTTTGAAGAAATATATTAATTTTGTAGCGATATAATTAAAAGTTATCGTGTAGTTTTTTTTAGCAAAAGTTTACATAGAGAGTTTTTTCTCAAATGAAAAATTTTTCCAAAAATGGCGAATCTTCGAAAAATCTGCATGCAAACTTCTCCAAAATAGGAAAATATGAAAAAAATTTGCATGCTGACTTCTCCAAAAGTGAGATTACTAAAAGTGAAAATTTCTCCAGAAGTTTTTAGAGATATTTTTTTCTTTTTTGGTAGATCTTCATATATTTTTCTTAATTTTGGACTACTTTAAGATTTTTTGGCATTATGGTTTATGCAATAATTTTTAATCAAATTTTTTCGAAGTTGTTAAAAGTATGAATTGAAAAAATTAATATTTTGCAAGAAAGAACTTTATAAGAAAGCAAAAAAATCCTTTGACCATTCTTCAGACTCATTTCAATAACTTCAAATAACGAAACCATTCACGTTCAAGGACATCTTTCAAAGAAACGCATGAACACACCATTGATCCATTTACTGCACAAAATTCGCTCATCTGTAGAAATCGGAAACTGGATTCGGCTTTTCACGAAGGATAATCATTAAAAGAAAATTGTCGAATGAAGAAGAAGACTCATTGAATTTTCGCAATGCTACAGTGCTACCCAGTTACGTGACTCGTCAAAACACCAATGGGAAGTCACGAAGAACCGAGTCAAGACAACCCCATTGTGCTTGTATGTGACATCCGACAGACAAAACGAATTCATCATACTTAGTAAGTACAGCTGTCTGGGAGACAGGATGATGTTACGGAGTATGATTTCGATCGGTATCAAATGACAAATATTTATTGCTGTATGTGAGTATATCAAATAGATTACTATACATTGTATAATCGTGGGGAAGTCAGCTTGACTAACTCTTTATATACTCACGAAGATATATATTTCCAGGATAAGAGATATTACATCTTTCAACAATGGCCGTATATAGGAATTTACGCACCTGAATCGTGTATCAGAAGCAATTTTAATGATTTGTTGTTAGCAGGTGCTAAAAATTTCCCAGATTTTCCTTGAAAAATATCAATAATTTCTATTTATCCGAGAGGCTATTTCGATAAGTGGAAATTAGGAGAAGACAGGAAAGGATTAAACCCTGAAAGGTCTAAATTTAAATTTATTTTATGAATATCTATAAGTTTTTCCTTAAAATTTTTAAAAATTCCTGACATATTATAGGATTGATTCAACCTCCTAAATTTAGATTTTATATAAATACACTGTAATTTTAAAATCTGCAAAAATTCGTGACGATCTAAAAGTAAAACGTAAGTTGACATCGAAGCTTATCGAAAAAAAATGTGTAAATTTTTTTCTATCATGGAAGTAAAGATAATTGTTACAAGATCAATTTCTGCCTACTTGACCCTTCTCCTTGGTGAACGATAACCATCTGACTTTTACCCAATGCCAGTTCAGGTGGCAGAAGAACTAAGTTATTTATAGAGTTCCTCTTCTTTTTTTTAAACCAAAATCTTGGGAGACGAAATCTGCTAAAGAGACGATAGAAGCAAAGAGAGAAGATAAATAAATACCTTGATGAGATTAGAAGAGGTAAGCAGTTGACGTGACTGCAGTTGACTCTAGATCTAGAACATAGGCCAATCCAACATTAAATCGCTGTATCTGTAGCAAAGTATAGGTTTCTCCAGACATGCACTTGATGTATGCGTTTGTAGCGTGACTAACCACCTCTGACCATATCATTGTTAGGCCTACTCAATATGGCCTTATCAACATCATCCTATCGTCTGTGATTACTGCAGGATTTAGATACTCTCCTTACGTTTTTCTTAACAATGATTTCTTAGTCTTTTTCCTAATTGCAGTTACTCTACCTCTCCACCTCCGCCCGGGGAGGATAACTGCGACCTTTCGGAGGTTGGCTCTACACGTGTCTCCACGCTAATTATGGACTTCGACAGTTTCTAGATGTCTGTATTGTTGGCTAGAATAGTCTCCTGCCGTCTTTCTTTATATACAATTGCTACTTTTATAAAGAGATTTGCTACTACCTCTTGGATTATCTTCTGATGGTGTTGAACTCTTATGCGGTTTGGCACTGGTTAGACAATTTAATAATACAACGGTAAAGAAATCCAAATTGTTTTTCTATTTCGTTTTTTTAATATATTTTTACGTTTTATTTACGTTAATAGCAACAATTTATGATATTTTTTGCATTTTCTTTTACTTTCCATATCTCAAATTATTAACGTATTGACTAATTTTCTCGTATGTTCTGAGTTGTGCCATTTTTTAAAATATTTCTCACCGTATGGCTTCTTATTTTCTTTTTTAGTCATATTAATCTAACAGCAGTAAATTTTAAACGATTATAAAAGTTAACTGCTCAATCAATCCATGCTAAACAGTTAAGAATCAGGTGAAAGAGGCGGTCTTTCGTCTGATTTCTTAACATTTTGAAAACTTAATATCTTGTAAGACTTTCACATCTTCTGCAAAGAATTTCTGCAGCATACGGACTATCACTGTCATGCAATGCGGTCAATTTTTTCGTCTATCAAAATAATTAATGCGAGTAAAAACTAAAGTTACAGTAATCTGTCATGCATTGAAAGCAAGCCAATTAAATTACTCGTAGCAATTTTCGAATTAATTTAGGTAACCTAATTAACTTATAAGATCAAGTTCAATCTAAATCAATAACTTTTTTTGGTGCATTAACTGGATTGCTTCTGAAGATTTCCAGAGTTATGTTGCTTGATAACGTGGAATCTTGCTTGCAAATGGTTGAAATTCGGTAGCGATTGTATGGCTGAATGTTAACAAATCTTTTATAATTAATGTGTATGCCAGCGAGGTATTAATAAGTTTTGAATTTTTCTTTTATTTCAGATGTGCTTCTTCGCCTCACGCTAAACAATCACGAGTTCTCAAGAGAACAGCTTCATTCTACAAAGACGGCACAACCTGGAACCAGGCCGGCCTCTTACCCGGCTTCTGTTGCTCGTCACAGTATGGGAGTGTCGGAGACAAACTGCGTAGGTCCTACCGACAATCAGTGCTCGGTGATAAGGTTAGCCAGAGAACCTTCTCCCCGTCCACCCGATAAAACGGACGAGAAATCTTCAGATGTAGAAGAAAAATGCGAACCTGAAGACTTTCCCAAACGCAAACAAAGAAGGTACCGCACAACTTTCACCAGTTACCAGTTAGAAGAATTAGAGAAAGCCTTCGCAAGAACCCACTATCCAGATGTGTTCACAAGGTAAATGATTTTATTCAACTCTTAATATTCATAAAGAAAAATGAAAGTGCATACCATCAATAATTTCATCTGGTAGAAGATAAGTATCATATATATTTTTAAAAATAAATAAAAACATAAACAGGTAATAATATAACAGAAAAACTTATCATTATGCATGCGTCGACCTAATGGATAGTTTCATATTACCCTGTGGGCATTCGTATCTGTGATTAATGCGATGATATGTCCACGATCTATCACTTTTTAAAACTTATTAACAAGAATTTCTATACATATTTTAAATTTTAATCCTTATTAACACCGTTTCTGAATAATTTATAATCTTATACCCGCAAAACGAACTCTTAAATATTAACTACCAATTGACAAAAGAGTTTTGAAGTTACGCGATGATTTGAGATGACATTACGGAATTTAATCGCTGCAAAAATATTTATTTTGCGAGGAAATTATCATAAAAAAAAATAGAGATTTATACTGACTTAAACTCGAATTTCGAGAATAATTAAAAGTTTTATAGCAACCGATTAAATAAATTTTCGCAAACTTGTTCGGTATATATAACCTAATTTAATCCTATTTTATCGGCTTGAATCATAAACGGAAGAAATTAAATTGGATTACCTTCATTAACTAGAAGCAATCAGGCTCTAAATAATAAGCATATTATAATTTAATCTATCGAAAAAAATTTTTTTATCATGATTCGTTTAAAAAATCCGATAAGATTATCACTATAGTCTCATTGAGGAAGCATAAATCAAGTTAAACCTATTATTATTATTGCCCAATCATTTCTTTGTCCTGAAGTTCAAATATTAAAATTGCCTAGGCTATATTTTATGAAGAGGATTTGTTTCGCTTTATGAATATCGCATGGAACATTGTCATTTGACCTTCAGCTCCATTGATAAATTAGTAATATTCCACTTGGCTAAGTTTCATTAATAAAATAGCTTGGCTAGATTGGTAGAGAGAGAACTTTGTATTAGGGCTTACGTTAGCTTTTTAAGCTCCCTCTCAAAAAAAAAAAAAAAAACTGTTCGTAATTTTTCCCTGAAAGACAAATTACAGCTACCGATTGAAAAATACGGCACTGGCATAATAAATATGTAAATAATTCATCTTCATTTAGAGTAAATGAGATTGTTTGGGTAAAGAGACTAGAGCAGAAATTTTATACTACAGGGAGCACAATAATTAATTATTTTCTCAGTTAAAGTAATATCAATTATAACATATTTCTCATAATAAATAATATATACATGCTGTTAATAAAACTGAACATAATATTATTCCATTAAATCATCGAGAATTGATATTATATATGAATGAAGTCTGTGATTCGAATAAATATCAAGATGTTCGCTGTTAAAGAATCGTAACCAAGCTTGAGATCAATTCTTATCTAAATTTAGATTCTATAGAATGATTCCTTCAGTACAATGTGGAAAAATTAAGAATCCTCCATGAAAATTCTATGGTTATTCTAGTACATCGAATGCTAGAAATATCTATCGATATGAAATATAAAGTTACCCATAAAAAAATGTTTCTGCATACAGGCACAGATCGAGAATAAACAGATAAATAATAATAATTTATAAGCTTATATTATTAAATTTAAATTAGTGTTTTTTTGTGCAATAAAACTTTATCCGAAAAATTACATAAAGTCGAAAAGACTTTAATGAAGATTATGTAGATTTAAATTATATAGATTATGCGCTGACGAGCATAACTGTTGAAATAACATTAAAATATTTTAATATTAACGCATTTATTTATACATAAGTCTTGAATATAAACTAAACATCAATAAAAAATTTACTGCTAGAAAAATATTAACAAAGACCATAAAACGTCATCATAATCAAAAATATAATTAACATAGCTTTATAATCTAATGTGTTTTATTTGTTTATAAAATTCTTGACGATATTTGAGTGTAAGTTTAGCATATTTTTACCATGATAACGCTATCCATAAAAAAGCGTTTTATGTAGCTTATCTGTTAATAGTTAATATTACTTTGTTATTTTTTGTGTTTTTTTTTTATGAATAACATCGTTATTTTGTATCAAAAATATAGTATTACTGTCCGTTTTTTAATTCCAAATCAAAGAAAATTTTAATAAAATATAGGCCTAGTAAAACTGCACTTCAAATTTTTCAAAATTTCGTTTTGTTCAAAATTTTGTTTAAAAAAATATATATTTATAATTGTAAAAATTACTATTTACATTAGAAACATGTGAATATAAATGATATTAACCACTATTATTATAAGAATAAAATTCTGTTTAGATCAATGTAAATAGGCCTAGAATGTAAACATATTACATGTCTCTCGAAGTGATTTTTTTAATTTAAATTTTATACTAAAAAGATAAGTTTAAATTTTGCTTAATTTTTTTTTTCAGTTTAAAATCGAACGAATGATGCACAGTTCACGTAATTACTTTCCATGGGAATTTTCTCGACTTACTCGTAATACTATTTGAAAGCCATTAAAATCCTATTCATTAGATACTAAATAGCTTAAAGTAGTAGAGATTTATACTACTTTAGTTTTAGATTGGAAGTTTAATTACTTATTTTAGATTGCAACTGTTTATTTTTCTCCCTGTAACCATTTAATTTCCAGTTCCCATGTTATTTTAACTTCTACTATCAAGTTAAAATTCGATAATAAAAATATATCTTAATGACTAAATAAATCATCAAATACCAACTTTAAACTTCTGACTTTAGATATTTATCAGAAAAGTTGTTCAGGCCTGTATATTCGCAAAAAAATCGGCAATATAAAAGTTGTGCTTAAATAAAGGCAAAACGTTATCTTTTTCTTCTTTAAAATTCTTAATTTTTCTAAAATTATATCTATGGTTCTATCTTATGTTATTTTATCGAAGTTTACTTCAATTTTAAATATAAATTACTCGTTATATTGTTGAAAAACTTAAACAAAACTTAGCTTACATTCTTCGAAAAATACACGCTCTCCTATATTATCTCACATCGTGTTTCTTCAATTAAGGAAAACTAAAACATCCTAATACATTTTCTAGGCATAATTTTCATTAATCTTTCATAATCTCTAGAATTATAATAGATTCAATCAGCAATTATTCAATAACTTGCACATGATGCAGAACAATTCACGCTTCTTTGAACTTTTTTTTTTAACGTAATAAATCTGGCGACTTAATATAATGAAATCCAAGCGCTGGTCGTTCTTTTAAATATTCGATAGAAAGAGGAAGTCGGTTAAATTTACAAATTTACTTTTAGTTATTTATAGACACGATTCTCCCATGACGACCATTTGGCCCTTTATTACAACCAACTAGTACACCAGAGGGCAAAAAAGTCTACTTCTTAAATAAGATATACGTTGCTGTTACTCGCTTGACCCCTACAAGTCATGTCCCATGATGGCAGAAGAAGCTCATTTCTGACCACCAGAAGCATGCATAATGTGTGGGCGCAACCCTGCGGCAGGCGTGCAAAGAAACACTACATCATGACAGAAAAATTCCGACAAAATTTCGCTAGAGCTAAGCCGGCAGAGGATCAGATCATTACAATTAGTTGTCACTTGTCGATAGTTTATGTTATGACTTATGTGTTTTGTTGTAAACTATGGCCTCCTTACTGACCTTTGTTCTGAGTTTGTTTTAAGGGCTTCTCTTTTGTTTATTCTTTTTTTCGAAGCCTAATTCACATTAAATCAGATTGTAAAGGTTTCAATTTTATTAAATCCTTCAGAAAAGTCCTTTTTATTTTGTTTGGGTTTTTGGCTCCACCTCGAACCAAACATTTTTACGATACTGTTTAATCAGATAATCCACCAAGCATACTATTAAATCAATAGTTTAGAACGGTTCTAAAATAAGAACACAATTATTTACTTAAGCTCAAAGATGATTTATGATTCTTCGTTTCGACAGCGTAAAGATAAAACATTACAATTCTTATCTATATAGAAAACCGATCTAAAATTGGAATTTTTTTAATATATATATATATATGGAATTCAGGAAATTATTACTTTCTAAAAGTGTTTACTAAGTCAAAAATCGTATTATTCGAGTTACAAAGGCATAGGCCGTTAAAACAAAAGCGCGTCATGCTCAATAAATGCTGGAAAGCAAAAAAAAGATCTGAATGAATGATCACAATCACCTAAATTTCAATTAAGGCATATGAAATAAATAAAACTGCATAATCGATTATCTAGTCCGATTTAGTAAAATTCGCATCTTTTATTTATTCCAATTTTGGATGTTTCGTGATGGAGTGTACAACGTTCTTTACCGGGTACGGAATGGTACATTATAATTTTCCAGTCTAGTGTAGAACTTTTAATAAGTTATAGATTACAAAATCCATTAGATTACTTTCGACCGCAGACATTTTTTGGATAATTTGTATCTAGATTAAAAGCCGAAAGGTCGATAAAATTTAATTAAGTTGGCTTGTTGTAATGTTCATCCCCAATAATTTCTGTTTTCCGCTTTTCAAAGTAGCGTGATTAAAGTTATTACTACGTGAATAATTTAATGAGATTGTGTTATTCAAAATATTATCATAGCAGCTTATTTACGTATGCATTATTCGAAATTAATTTTGTTCGGTTTACAAAGCAATTTTTAGCTTTTTGATTAATGCAATTTAGCTTTTTGATTTATTAAATCAATATTTTTTTTTCTTTTTTTTTGCATACCAGAATGAAAATTATGTTTACTGAACTGAATTTTATGTTTAAAATAAAAAATAAAAAGGAAAGTTTGACGATAACTTTTAATTTTATCGACGGTAAACAATTTTTAAATAAACAAACAATAGGGTAAAGTTTCAATAATCCGGAAAATCGCTTTATTCGGACAAAAATTATTCTATAACCGTGCTTTCTTTTCATGAAAATATTACTAGTTTATGCATAAAATAATTCGTTATAATGATCAAAATAATTAAATAAGATATAGAAACATTTATTTCATCATAAATTATATTTTATTAGTCAAAATCTGCAATAGAACGGTTCCATTTTCATTAATCCGGAATATCGATAATCCGGCAATTACATTAATCTGGATTAATCGCGTTTCACCGTAATTCTGTTCAATGCACTATAAATAAGAGAATGCCATAAAATTTTGTTTAAAATTAACTTCGCGTTAAAAGAATTTTTAAAATAATAGGAGAATTTTAAACGTTAGTAATTAAAATTTAGTTTTGCATCTAATCATCTTTTCTACTTTTAATGAGTCGCTTTCTCATTATAATAATAACGATTCTTCCGATTTTAATAAAATAATAGCAGATAAATTTAATAAGGCATTAAATTACTTATTCTAACATAGATTTATAACCATGAGCAAAACTTTAACGCACTTTTTTATTGCCCTAACAAATAAAAGTATGGTTATTAGGTAAGCTTTAACATTATTATGTTCGGATGGACGTATATACGCTGTATATACAAATTCCTGATACAAAGGCACTTTTTTTTATCCTTCAATTAATTAATTCTTTACTATAAGATTCATCTCGGAGTTTAAGGATGATAATAAAATCTTATTAAAATACCTGTTGGCGATAATAAGACCAAAAACACAAGATAATATAATCAAGGTCCGATTAGACCATTACACATTTTAAATAGCTTTGCTTAACCTTATCACAGCCTTCATTATAAATCTATAGGTAATAACAAGCCTATAAAAAGGTTAATCACCCATTTTTATGTTTATGAGGTCTATAATGTATCTGTGTATATAATAAGCAAACCCTTTATAATTTATAGACCTATTAATCTATTCTTAAATCAATTAAGAATCTTGGCCAGTATTTAACTTCAGTTTGGAGAGATATGAGAATGAAATAATATGGTAGAAGAAAATGTATATATGATACCATATATATATATATATATTCAAGGCGCTTTATGAATTTAAAAAGAAAAAGAATAAAATAAAAAAATAAAAAGTAATGTAAAAATGCAATTAAAATCGCCCAAGTTTTAAAAGTAGGCGTAATGAATACTTATTAGGTAATTAATATACTTTTACGAGCTTAGTTAAGCGGCTTTCACGTCTTAAAAAGGCCTCCTGATCTTCGACAAGATATCCTGATTTATAGTTAAAGAATTTTCTTAAAGCTAATTCGATTTTTATAAGTGTTTATTAGAATTGTTAATTTTTATTTTTTTGTTATTATAAAGTTTTAAAAGATTTTTTTTTTGTGCAAGTCGATTTTTGAAGAAACCAAGTATGATTGATCTCTAAGTAAAAATGATCGTTTTAATAAGGTCATAAAAACTGGGATGCGTACTACTTTTATAATAACCAGATTAACCAAATGTTGGCTAATTAATATATAAATTTAAGAAATAAAATTAATAGAAGAACCGATTTGCAATTTGTTTACTGGATAAAAATCTCGCTAAAGAAGTTAAAGTTTATCGCTGGCCAGATTGACGAATTGAGGCTTTAATCCTTAAAATTTATTGGTATAAAATTATTTAACTTTTATTACGTTAGGTAATGATGTTTTGCATGCCAGACAGCTAAATAAAAATTTTTAAATTAGTATTTTACGTGCATATTAGAACTTTTTGCGCAACTTAGACGTTAGCGAGTTACGTTATCTGTAGCGTTATGTTTTCTAAACGTGTGCTAATTTACTTCAAATATGTTTCAAATAAGAGAAAGGCTTATCGTGTTAATAATAATAAAAGCGGCAATTTTTAATTAAATGTTAACGCGAGCGAGAAGGACCACCATGTTTACTCTATTCACCGACATGCTCAATGGAGACAGCACGCAACTATTAAAAATAAGCCATTGATTTAGCTTTCGTGATGTAATTTCGTTTCGCCGTCAGCCTTGATGACTTATTAGTGAGCTGTTTTCTGTCAGAAATTATTTGCGCTTCATAACCTTTGCACGAACTGCGAAGAATTAAACAAAAAAGAACAAAAAAATAATAATCTTTTTTGTATCTATTGCTCTATATAGGCCTAATCTAATTTTTGCGCTTTAATTCGTTTTACTTTTTATCGCTTCTTAAATAAAAAAATATTCCGTAACAGGCCCCTTTATAATTAAGTATAAATCTCTGTGAAGTGAAATCTTCCAGGTGGACAGCTTCTCTTCCTAAACCTTCTTAATCTTTTTTTCCAAACATCGTGGGGAAAATTAAAGCTTAAACAATCTCGGTGTGGGAATATTATATTTAGTACACCAGAGAATCGTTAATTGCTATCATTTTAAGCAGATTAATTCATTTTAATCGGCAAATTTTCAAAATACACAAAGATAATATTTTGTTGGTAACGTCGTAAATTATGGAAATCCATCTGAAGTTCGATTACGAATTTAAATACGTGAGATACGTGAAGCGTGATTAAGTAGGATTAAAAAAAAATTTTTTTGATGTATTTTAAGCATAGAAAAATGCAACTGTTTCGTGTACAGTTAACAAAGACGTTGTACTTCAGAAACGAATATTTCTATAGAATAAATACCAAAAAAAAAATTAAAAAAAGTACTCAAACAATGCTTTGTTTAAGTATATATGTCGCGTGTCCTTTGCTAACCACCCAGTCTGTCCTAACTGGATGTGTAAGCAAAGGCTGTTTAAAGTAACACGCCGTTAATAATTTCGAGAATCAGTCTTGAGAAGCGGCGGACTCGTTAATGATAGGGTCTGCACTGACGGCGACTGTTTGAAGCAAGTCGATGGGAGGTCTCCTTCCCCTTATTTCTTCTTCACGTCCCGAGAGGATTACTCAGTAAACTTTTCCAAATCTTATTATAAAAATTGATTAATAATAATTAAGAGGGATATTTTTCTGTTTGATTAATTCTATGATAAATGAAGACGTTGATTGGCTCCCGGCATATAAACTGGAGTTATCATTCTTAACGGGGATAAGTTTGATATTTGTATTTAATATAAGCGTATACAGAAACCCGATGATACTCGGGTTGTGTGTATAAAAAAAGAAAGAATTTATCTTGAATATCGGCAGTAAATAATCTTTGCTTCCGTTCTTAATTAACTTTAATTAACAAAGATTAAGCAAACACACGCATAGGAACATCAGTCGAGCAGGTAACGAGCGCAGGTGCAAGATGAAAAATAAAATTTGAGAGGATTTACTTTTAAGTAATTTCGGCTTAAGTCGTATATTATAAATTCAATGATCAATTAAAAGTTCGTAAGAAAAACGGCCTTCTAAATTTTTCGCTATTCGAACGACTTGTAAACGTTTGTGCATTAAAGTTAGCAAAATAAGTAAGTATTTTATTTCCACTGAATTCCTCCAGTTGTTTTAAGTGTGGAAGAGTCATTACAATCCACTGAAACAATAGTCTTGGTTACCATACTGCTATTAAAGTTGCTGATGCATAAAGTCTTCTTTCATTGGATTTCTTCAGAATTCTCTCTAACAGCAACAAGCAAACACAAACACTTTCGGCATTTAATCGCTTCTTCTAATACCTGCATTAAAGTATCATTACAGTTCGTCTTAATGTTCTGGAGATACGCTTTACTAATCTGTAGAAATTGCTTACTTAGTTTTATTAATATGTCTCTTAATGCAGTTTTTTTAAACACTGTAAATGTGAAATGAACAAAATTAGTGATTTCGGTTAAAATTATATGATTAATTTGTACATAATAGATCTTTTAATTATGACTATATTTATCGCAAAATGCTTTCTTTGCGTAAATAAAAATTGCTTGTTTATGATCGAAATTATGTTTTACATAGTTAAAATAAATAAATAGTATGAAGAGACATTCATTTCGTAACAAATACTGTTAACGTTGGGTTTTAAAAATATTTTTGTTGTTCAAATCTGCTCATAAAGGTTAATTTCATTTATCAGGAATGTTAATTCATACTAGCAATATTTTTACTGATTCTTTAAATCTTTATTATGATAAATTTAAAATCGTATACTGTAAAGATTTAAAAATATGAAAAATTTCCTCTCGAAACGTTTCTTAAACATGTGTAGACGTGAGATAATCCGGCTTTAAACAAGAGCTCTCCAACTTTCAACTTGCATTTTGTATTTTTTTTTTTTTTTTTGGTACTCTTACGTTAAAAAATGCAAAGTTCTAGGCGTGTATTTTTTAAATTTTAATATCATTTACGAGTTAATCATTCTTTATAGTTTCATAAAAGCATTAGGTCTTTCTATCGGACGAATAAGCAACCAACGGGCGGGGTGTCCCTATTCATTCCATTCTATTAATGCATCCCCTGCTATTTAATTAACGTTGGGTCCTTCTCGTCTGGGGAATACATTTATATCTCCGGACACGACCAATAACATCCCGGTGTTAATGATATCAACACCTTAATTAAAAAGAAGCTTTGTGTGGAAGTTCAATTATATAGTCGTCGTTCATCATTTGGCTAGAGCCCTTGAGCGTGGAAAGAATACTTTCGGAAGTGCACAAACGCTTTATTGCTTTATTAAAAAATATATATACGGTATATACTTTCTATTAACACACGTAGGTTACGATCTTAATGAAAGTAAAATCATTTTAATTTTAAATCGGTGTTTTGGATCTTTTTCAAAAATCAAAACCTTGTTATAAAATGTAAATTGTGGCCCCTTGGTACCTAAATCAGGTGAAGCACGCAAAAGTAATAACAGCTGACCCCTGAAACAGGTCATGCCAGAGGTCATTATTCTAGACATTAAATCAGGGATGAGGTGGAATAATTTTTAGATGGTATCTTCTTGCCTTTTTTGTTGTTTCGGAATATTAGCGTTGCGAACTTCATAAAATGTTATTTTTTATTCTGCATATTTTATTTTCAATTATTGAGCAATAAAATACTATCACGATGAGTCACATATACATATATAATTTTACTAAATATAATATGGAAAATTGAAAATAAATTTTTGTTGTTTGCTCGCTTGCAAGGTATTACTTTAGCAAAAAATGAAACAATAATAATTTTAAACAGAAAAAAATATTAAATTTGAGCAAATCTGCTCTTCATTAGATAAAAATTAATGCGAAAAATTAATTTTAAACTCGGAACATGTGTTCTAATTGTTACTCATGAATCATGGGGATTTTGGAGAATAAAGAAATGAACATGTGTTTAGTAGAAATCGGAGTTTATCGCATTCAAAAGGTTTTTGCTGCGTATTTATTAATTTCTGCAGTTTTAGAAGCTGTTAATATCACTAATTTGAATATTACTCATGCATTAATAACAGAAACGGTGAGTCATTTGTCGAAACATTGCTAGAAGCCCCCGTTCGACGACAACACTGCATAAAAAGATGTCTACTGTAATGGTGCAAATGACACCGATTAAGAAAATGTGGCAATTTGTAGCCAACGAGATGACTGGGAGTCAGAAGAATCATTTAGAGACCAATAAATAAAAGGGACGTGCGTTTATTTGCCGTAGACGTTACTGAAAAGCAGGAATTGGTTGGCGGTCCGGAACAAATGGTTATTGCTGGCAACGGGCCGAGAATGTAAATTGTACATTATTACGCTGGAGGTAGTATATTTAGTGTATGTTATTGCAATACTTAGTCATAAGTGGGTGCGCTGCTCAGGAATTTTAACTGGTTGACTCGTCCAACGAGTCTGGACACTCCGGGGAGAAGGTCTTCAAAATTGAAATTCAAAATGCTTCTTTTTTCCCCCCCTTCTTCTTTCTTCGCCTATTTAATCATGTAAATTTAACTTGCAGACGTTCTTATCTGTAATTATAATAAATGGTGTTATTTCTTTTTAAATAAATTAACTCTCGTCCTTTTTTTTCTCGCATTAAGTGCATTTTATATTAATTGCAATTCGAGATACAAGGTGCAACTTCTTTTTATGCAAGCTCTCTTCATATCTCCCGATATGGGTCTAGTAGGCATAAAAAGAAGTAATTTTACCTTGTATATATACTAACATGTTTTGTTTATCAGTTTAATAATGTTATAATATCATTAGATAATTAATATTACATGAGATTTTAAATTAATTTATCTTAAATTTTAAATATAGCTTATTTAAAATTCAAACAGTCGAACGTAGGCATCTGTTTTACAGGATATTTTTTTCTTATTTTTTATTTTTTTCGGTAGTGATAACTTCTATTTTCATGCTAAATAATATAATTTTAAAATAATTTGAGATAGTTACTTGATTCGTCCTAACAATCTCCGAAATTACAGATATCTCGGCAATCAGGAGACTTCTGCAAAATTACTCCCTATTTAAATGTGAGCGTAATGTAATCATGGGCATTGCTAGGCAACCAAATGAGATGTGCGTGACATATTAGGAAGACTCTTAAATTATTAAGCATGAAGAGATATTTCGTTTAATAACTCACTGCTGATGTCTTTGTTATTGGAAAATTGCTAATTGACGGCCTCGTTTTTATAAATGATGGAAAAGAATCTGAAGATTACTTAATTACTTTATAAAAAAATGATATTGTTTTTTTTAATTAGGCGAAGAGTTATAGAGTTCGAGCGAACTCATTTAATGATATTAATTTTTGTAAGAATGCGTAAATTAATGCGCTCAATTTATGTGTATCGAAAGCTAATATTTAAGAAGCGAGACAACTCGCCTTCATTAATTAAACTTGTTACATGTTTTACAAATACCTGCGATTCATTTTTCCGTGTTAACCATGATGTTTTCCATACTAATTTATGATTTGTTCCATAATAACATATGATACGCTCCATATTAATATATGAATTTTCTATATTGATATATGATTTTTTTTCCATATTAACGTATGATTTGCTCCATGCTAACATATTAAGCTTTATACTATACTAACATATGCTTCTCTATATTTAACCTATGATTTTTCATATTACTGTATGTTTTTTCAATATTGCCATATGATTTTTCAATACTACCATTTGATATTTCTATATTAACCTATGATTTAGTAAAACCCATAATAGGAAATACAGTAACTATGTATAACCTATTATGGGCTGCATTAAATCATTCGACAACAGGATAGTTGATAATCAATTAAATTTGAACTTATTTCGATAAATATCTGAAAATTTATTTTCCCTGTAATCTAATGTCAAATTTATCCTTAAAAATCTATTTAAATTCAAAAAATAGGCGATCAGACCCAATTTTATTATTATTATATCATTAATTTGGTATTTTTCCTGTGATATGTAGAATACATTTTGAAATAAAATAGACTATTAACTGAAAAAAAACACAATTCATTTTATTTTTATATTTAATCTATAGAATTTATAATAAAATAATTAAATTACTTAAAAATTTCGTAATAAAAACAAATAAATGTTTTATTTTTTTGTCTTAGGGAGGAATTGGCGATGAGGGTGGATCTGACTGAAGCTAGAGTTCAGGTGAGTTTTAATTCTTTAATTATAAAAAAGATGTTGTCTATATCATTTTATTCTCGTTTTATGAATGAAATTTTCGTATTAAAAATCGGGAAAGATACAAAAGTTGAAATTCTAAATGATTTAGTTTCTGGAATTGTTTATTTTTATTTTTCCTCTTCACAGTACATTGACACTTTGCTCGTCTTCAGATAACAACTCCTAACAGGTATTCTTTGTATCCTTAAGATCAACCAACCAATTAAAGCTTTACTTCTTCATATTTTCGCATTGTTTCCGGATTCTTCTGAACGAATTTTTATGTTTTAAGTTACACGCAAAAAATTAAAAGAGAAAATTTAATAAATATACTATAGGTAATTAATATGATTGAAAATATAAAAAATAAATAAATATGGGCGAATGCTGCAATTTATAAATATTTAAACACGCTAAAATTAAATTGATTGTTTTTAAAAATTTTGCTAAATGCATTAGAATTAAACCAAATGTACTTTTGAGTTAGTTATCCATAATAACTTTATTAAACATTAAACTAGGCTTCTAAATAAAATATTATAAAAATAACACGTTTCAAGCTATCTAAAATATCAGGAAATAGTTTTGTAATTTAATTATTTAATAGAGAAACACAGTATCTTTCTTTGCGAAAACAGGAATATAAATCTGATACAAAATTGTAAATATTCGTAGCTTCTTATTTCAACGATTCTAGATCAAGGAGTGTCCAACCTTTTGGTTTTCTTAGGCCACATTTGAAGAAAAAAAATTGTTTCGGACTGCACATAAAATATACTAATTCTAATGATAATTGTTAAGCAAAAAAGTTAGTAAATAATGTACAATATATGATATATACCACAACAAATAAGCAAAAATGTCGTAGCGAAATAATCTTTGACTTCTTTTCGTTCAGAAATTTTTTAAAAATCATTCAACAGATCAAGAAGTTTTAATCACTGAAAGAAATATTTTAGAAAATGAAAATAGGCAACCTAGATTGGTATTTAAATAACAAAAACATCATTAACTTCACTATTTTTAGTACAAAAATGAAACAAATTTCTTTTTCTTTATTAGTGGGATATTTGATGTTGTTGATGGCGTTTTAATATTTTTTACAACACCGTATGAATTTCAAAAAAATAAATACATAAAACCTCAATGTTTTAAGGAAGTTTACAATTTTATGTTGGGCCGCGGATTAGACAGCCCCGTTTTAGACATTAAACTGCGATTGTACGTTAGAGTGTACAATCGGAACTACGATTGAAAAGATGACACAAAATCAATAGTTTAAAAAGAAACCGCTAATAGCATAAGATTTATTATAAGAGGAATGATTCCTTCGCGCAAATACAAGCCGGAAAAATATGACAAAACTTTTTCACATTGCAAAGAAGGATATGTAACGAATAAGATTTAATTTTACACAAAAAGAGAGAAACATTACGTATTTTAATACAAAGACACGATAATTCTCGATAAAATTAATTCTTATTTGCTGCATAACCTTGTTTGCAATATGAGAAATTTCCATTAAAATATTTCTGTTTTGAATTGATATAAAGGGATTATTCTTCTCTCTAAGAAAAACCCTATGATACGGAAAATCCGTCTGAACTCTTGGATATTAACAAAATTGATAAGATTCAGAAATAAGGATCATCAATATTTGCTGCATAAAATAGTTTTTAATGTTTAAGAATTGTTTGTAATTTCTAGAAGACAAAATCATTTTTCAATATACATATTTTAGAATGCACGATATTTTTCTGTAAAATTTAAGAATAGTTAATAATATTATAACTTATGTTATAAATAAATTTATGAACTTGTGTAATTCTGAATCAAGTTTGTAAATAGGCCTACTTTTTGTATTTTAAAAATGAAAATCGTTTAAGTTCTTACATATCTTCTATTGCTTTAATATTAATCAATTCTATATCGGTCAAATTGAATATTTATGTTAAGTAGCATCACCGCAATTTCATAATAGGGTCACAATTCAGAAGTCTAAAAATTTCCTCTTATAGCCAACGTAATATCGCAAAAAATTGAAATGCTATGATTGGAATTTTGTTTAAAATCGCTCTAAAAGTTAGCAGATTCTATGCAGAATTGAATCTACATATTTCGAAACTCGTAATGGAAAGATTAAAATTGACCCTTCTATCCTGAAAATCAGAGGTATTCATTGAAAAAATGGGACATCTTTAGAATGAGGCCTCTTCATCCGTTTCATGGTAGATTCGGCCGTAATTCTGTGTGATATATTGACATACTAGAAAGCTTGAAGCACTATCTTTAATGTAGGCAAATGTCTCTATTCGATCATTTAATCCTAATAAAAAAAGGAAAATTAAAACATTTTTCAAAATGAATGATGCACCAAAAGGTATAAGTGATAATTAATATCATGCTAATATTAATTTTGCAATCCCAAAAATAATAATAATTATTATTATTACATGTATAAAGTGTAGTGAGAACCTAATAAATCACATTTAATCTTGTTAATTGTATCATCTATTAGACCATACATTATGATTATGATTTAAGATAATAAATTATTTTTAGAAACCAGCATCAACACTTATAATTATATTTCTATCGTTCTTTTTTATAAATTAATTAGATTATAAACTCTAAAAAGGTTAAAGAGAATTGCATTAGAGAATTGAGTTACTTCAATGAAGATGGATTTAAAAAAGGACAATAAAATGTGACAAAGATTCAATTAAAGTATGATGAATCTCTTTTGATAACATTGTGACAATAAAATGATTGGGATTACCCAACTTTTAAATCTTCAAACAATAGTTATAGTTATGATTACATGCAGTCACGTTTCACTTGATGATAATCAGTTCAGAGAAATTCAAATTGAAAAGAATCTCATCCGTGTCTTTTCACAATGATAAAAGAGTTCGATATCCGATAACACTTTGATTTATGAAAGGAAATTCATTGCACCAAATCCGGTAAAATCCCAAATGCCCTTCGAAAAAGATTTTTAATGAATTTTTCGATTGCAACAGGAAGAATTTTTCAGTGCTTCAAGAATGGTGATTTTTATCACCATTGCCATAATCAAAATCATATCTTTTATCTATGCAATTGTAACTTTTTGATAGATTGTAAATAAATGCCACAAAGAATCACGCATCTATAGTGTGATCGTTGGAGGATAAAAAGTTAAGGTCATCCTGAAGTACCTATAGAGAAACATCACGAAATGGGGATTTTTATTAATATTCTATTATCTAAAAAGTCGAATAATGTCAGGAATTGCATATGCAATGAGTTATTGCTAAAATTGCACAGATTTATTCAACCGACACCCAAATTTTTTCCTGTTTTTGGAATGGTATTTCCTGAATTCTTCACAATAAAAAAAAGAAATATATTTTGAAAATTTGATTGAGATCAAATCAGGATAGTTTAAAGGAATTATGGCTTTCATAATAACCATATCTATCATAGTTACGATACGTATTAAGTCTAAAAATCCTAATTTATTGTAAGTTTAGTATAATTACGAAATAAATTGGGCGGAGAACGGATGCAAAAATGCAATTTATGTTGTGCATGCAGGTTGATTAACTATATACTAAAAATGCCTCTCCCCAAAAGGAAAAAAAAAGACTTTAATGAGGAATTTTAATCGGTTAAAAAGTTTAATCTGTAATTATATCATTTAATAAATTAAATTGTAATGGATAATTGCTATTTTGCATGATACTTTGAATAAAAAGCTAATATCTTTATATTCTATATCGAATGATGTGTCATCGAGTTGTTTACTGAAAGAAAAATTATCATTTCACAACAGGTTAATTTGATGAGATTAAAGGATAAGTGTAATTAATCTCTCCTGAATGACAGTTGAAGTATAGCTGAGAATATTAGAAATTTTTGATTTCATCAAAATTATTCTTTTTGCCTTTTATTTATCAGATATTCTCATGCATAAAAAGATCCATACGTAGATTTAATTAATGATCACCGAAATTATTAATATGGCCTTGTAGGAATGATAATTTTGCTTGTAGACTGAAAGTTTAGGGAAAAAAATGCTACTTTTTTTTTTTGTTAAAAAAATTAATGACAACAAAGATTTTTATTTAGATGAAATTGAATTTAATTTTTTCTCATGATGAAGCGAAGAAAATCTCTGTAAAGCCATTTTCTATTAACGTATCTCTCTAGTTTTGCAATAAGTAAGTTAATGACCTTATAATTAGAAAATTATAGTGTAGGTTTTTCTTCTTACGTTTCACACCTTCATGAATATTCTCCAGTCGTAATTTTTAAGTATTATTTTTTCGTTACACCTTTTAGAATCTGCTTGAATTTCTTGTAGTCTTTGAACTAATCCAAAAAACATGTGCAGCTGAAAAATAAAATAATAATAATAATAAGGTATATTTAATATAACTGTTTATTTTTGTAAAAATATTTTGCGAAATTCCAGCTTGGCCCATTTATGAAATTTATTATCCTGCATTTAGGTCGCATTTAACTGTGTAATTTAAAAAGGAAAGAAAAAAGACGATAGGATATAATTGATCCGAAATTTAAACAATATAAAAGTTTAAACACAAACTCCCAGAGAACGATTTTTATTTTTTATTTTTTCGTATAATTGAACAATTTGTTATACTTTGAAACAACTAGCGATAAACAAAACTATATTATCTCTAAACACGAATGGTACCACAATAACTTAGCCTGGTACTTCCTGATACAACCCGAAAATATTCATTTCCGGTGTACACAACGTGCAAATTTGCACATGATTTCCTGTCATGCGATTAATTTTCTTGTTGTTTTTTCGGAGGGATAAATTCTCGAACGAGAATACACTCGATATGTGATATAAATAATAAATAATCTTTCATATAAAATTGATACGTAAGTAAAGCTACTTTCGGAAAGCAATGCTTAAGAATTTGCAAGTTAATATTTTTTTATTTATTAAGAAAATCTTCCAACAATTTAGAGCCTTAAGGCACTGCAATAAAGATAAACTAAATCTATTCATAACAATCACCTTAACTCAGTACGATTCAATCATTATGTCATTGAGTTCAGTAACAATGAACAATCGCTATTGAAAACTATAGCATCTTATAAATCGTTTATCGGAAAAAAATGCACTTAAATGCATTAAAAAAACTATTAAAAGTTATAAAAATTTAGCTTTTTTATTAAAATCAATAAAAGATTGAAGCATTTTATATGATATTCATTTATAAATGTCTTGAAATTATAGGAACGATCATGGAAATACTATATTTCCATGAATCGTGTGATTTGTACTATTGATACCTGATCTATATCTATTTGATTTATATGATTTTATATCACAATTCCATGGTCATTCTTATTAAAAGTTAGTTTCCTTATCAGGGGAATGTTTTGTTTTGGAAATTTGATATTACACTTGTTCTGATCTAATCGCGAAACACATTTTAACAGTTCCGAAAACGTTTACATCATAAAATTTATCCGTGACGAATGCATAAAGTTAGAATAATCGATTATCTTATAGATTATTTAAAATCACGAATTTATAAAACCGTCATAAAAAATTTATTTATGCGTATAGTAACCAATGATTTATACGACATGATCTTTAAAATCAGATATAACTTATATTTTTTTATCCAGAAATATGTAAAAACAATAGGCATTTAGGATGTAGAGCTATTCAGAATATCTCGTCATCTTCGGTTTAAAGAAAAGTATTTGTAAGGATAGACACACCAACTAGTTTAACTGACTGTAAAATCACTCAACTTGCACATCCCAGCCGCGGGCAATGAAAAAGTAATTATTGTATAAGTAGTTTTTTTTTATTTTTTTCGTCCTCACTAATTACTGTCCAGATAATACGATTGTTGTTGCGTGCCAAACGTAGTTGAAATTAATCGCCTCGCAGGCTGCTGACAACTTCTTTACTTTCATTGTCTGCTAATGTAGAAAGTATGAGGGGAGAGAGAGAGAAAGACAGAACTCCACCTGTATAGAGACAAATCGTACCAGTTTTTATCTCGTTAATACAGTTTTAAATATATTCCGCAACACGAGTTTTTCCCCTTATATTTTCTCTTCATGCACTCGATGGCAGTTTACTCGAGTCTTGTCTGTCAAACGTGACTTCATCGTCTGGTAGATAAACTAATGCAACAATGTCACCTGCCAATTGCCATCCCCGTGAGACGGCAAACGAATTGCTCATTGGATCGCAGGATATCACAGGAAAATCGAAGTCCCATGGGATTCTATGATGGTTTATCGTAATTCTTTTATCTAAGTGGAGAAGTGCAGTAGATATTATTATGGTGAAGTTCATGAGTTGGAATTAAAATTTTGTACCTTTCTTTAAAGAGATGTCACTTTATCCCTCGGGCAGTAAAGGCGATAGGGTAGTAGACATGGTTCACTGACTTGACCGCCATCTGCTCCTATCAGGGTTAATTGTCGATGCTGTCACAAGGTGTGCTACAGCATGTTGATTGACTCAGTCGATATAGTTTTTTTTTTCTTTTTTTTCTTCCCTTTCCCTTTTCTACTGCAAACGTTTGTTTATTATTCAAATTAATTAGGAAATTTCTGTAACTAGTTAAACTTAGAACCTCCTTCATTGTTTTTACTCAAAAGTTTTCACGTGATATATTTATTTTTCGAGAAATCAGAAATTTAATTTTAATTTCAGAATGTGGTCTGTTCTTTTTACTCCCCCCAGAAAATGCAACAAGAAAATTTTCTGAAATAAAATTAAACAATTAGAAGAAAAATAAAAACATTAACAACAAACATTCTGTTACAGATCTTCTGAAGCTAACTTAACTTTTACGTTCAATTCACACTTACAACTGACAAGTTAATACAGTGAGGAAAATAATTGGCCAGGGTTAGGATAAAAATTACTTCATGTCACGCAGGAGATACATTAACATGTACACCGAAACTTACGAGGTCACGGAAATCGTGACGGAGTTCGCACTTTTGCGCGTTAACTAACGTGCACAATTGGGCGTGGTTAGACAATTCATTGTTGTATTACATTTGGTAAGCAATATTGTTAGTCCAATTGATCTTCACTACATAATTTTACGTAAATTTACATAGTTTATGTTAAGCAATTTGCTTCGCTACGATGACATCTGACAAAATTAATTGATAGGTATGCTTCCTATTACATGATATATTTTTTTAGATAATTAAAATTGCTCAGAGTGGAAATGATAGAACGAATTTTTAATATATCTTGATATGAATAAGTTATTTCGTATGTTTAGAGGAGCCCCATGATCATACATTTGCTCTAGGGAAATGGATTATAAGTCTGCTGAAGCCTTAGAGAGTGGATTTTCAAACAGCTGCACAATCAATCTCTTCAATCACCTGCATCTGTTTACACATTTACACGTAATCCATATCTAAATTATATGTAAATAATGAATAAATTATCATGTACTTATTACTCAAGCGAGTTTTTTTTCTGCTTTCAGGTTTGGTTTCAAAACAGAAGAGCTAAATGGAGGAAACAGGAGAAAGCAGCTGGAAGTCAGGGTCAAAGTTATATGCCGTACAGCACTTCTCCAAGCATACCGTCCAATCCTCCATCTACACCATCAACTACTACTGCAGCAACAATCGGTCCTTATGGACCTCTGGTTTATCCTAGGAAGCAATACGACTCTCCTTTATACGGGACGAGTTCTCGACTACAACCGTCCTATCTCCCTCCAGTAGCAGGGAAACTTCTACCTAGCTCCAGTTACTTATCAGGAGCCCCTTACACGTTAAGGGACTTATCGCCTTATTCTTCAGCAGGACTGCTCCCGACCGTGCTACCTACATCGTTCGGTCCAGGATATCCTTTTCACAGTTTTCTAACTAACTTATCCGTCCATACTAGACCTAAATTGAGTCTAACAGATGTTCATCCTCATCCTACACCTGTGACCAGTGCAGAAAATTTTGCTAGCTTCTTGGGTTACGCACCGACAACTTCTCAAACGTCAAGTCTTTTGGGTAGTCCAGCCGATCTGGATAGAAGAAGTTCCAGTATAGCAGCACTTAGACTCAAAGCCCGTGAACACGAGATGAGAATGGAAATTTTGAGAAAGGCTAACGGAGAACTGATCAGTTGAAAAACTTCTTTGATGCTAACGAAAATCAGCGTATTATTATATTTAGAAATTATTATAAATTGGTGAAGAATATCGTAAGAAAATTTAAATTAAAACGAATTAAAAATGGATTTTCTTTCTTTTTTTTTGCATAAGTATCCTTAACGGTTAAAATTCAGGTGACTGAAAATTTTTCAGTTTGTAAAATTCCTTTTGGACACGAATTCTGATTCAAAATCAATTATCACGGTTGAACTTCAGTGTTTATTATTTTTTCTGTGAATTTTTTCCATTATTTAAGATTTAAAAAATCAAGATAGTAGCCTGATTTTCTGGACGAAAAATTGTGATATATATACATGCGAACTCGGGAATTTCAGGGTTTATAAATGTATCCAATATTGTATGTTATTTATTATTGCCTTTGTCATATGTACATGACGTCATTGTTATCATTGTACAGTGTACATTATTGGATTATCTTCTCCCGACGAAAAAGCAATTGACCGTTTATACGCGAATGAATTTAAAAAACAAATATAGAAACTGCCTCGCAAATTACTGTTCATGCACTCAATCAGAATTTATTCTGTGATTACTTTTTGTATAAATATTTAAAACACAGGCTGAAGGCATCTTTCCAAGTAAAAAAAAAAAAAAAAAGGAAATTCTATGCCTATAGCTTAAATCTACATAACTAGTTTGTACTATAAGAACACATAATTGCCTTAATTGGTACTTTTGGGACCTATAAACCTACTTAAAGCAAACAAAAATAAAATGCAAGGTTGAGTATGTATACATCATCGATGTGAAAAATACTTCTACAATATTCAATCGGCAAAAATCGAATAAAATTCAAACTGTTGGCCATGCTAAGATGACCACACTGTGCCTCATATTTGCCGTCCAAAGAACAAAAAAAATCTTTTTTTTGTATTGATTTGTGTGCCTCTTGATATTGTTAAATGCACTTAATCTTTAAAAAAAAAAAAAGTAAGATAATGATGATAATTTCTGCACATTTGGGAAATGGTGACTATTCTTAAAGAGTAATTTATGTTCACTTTTATGTACAATTTATATTTTATATGTCAAACAATATGGCGAAGGGTTTTTCGCTATACGTTACACTTCTATTTAAATAAAATACTTCTTTAAAATAAATTTTCTTTTTTTTATGTGTGTTGTTGGTTTGTGAAAATCTGAACTTAATTACATTCTTAAACTTTGCTGAAGAGCATAAATTATGGTAACAAAATTGCGGAAAACGGAAAAATTCGGATTTCTTTGTATATATTCATCTGCTTGGCATATCTAACATGAAATTTTTCATCTCTACGTTAAAATTTCTGTCAAAAATTAAATTTTAAGCCTTCATTTGTACTTTTTTCCATATACAATTTCCTTTCGTCTGGTAATTTTTGAAATAATTCTAAACTTAACCCCAAAATTCGAAGTCGATTATCAGATGAGATTTTTAAGATAGGAACAACTCCCAAAGGAAAAAAAAAAAAGTTTACTGAAAAAGGTTTAATTGCAGATTTTTTTCCCATTTGTACCTCCAGGAGCCCCTTAAAGCACTTATCTGTATTCACCAAACCCATTTATTAAACTAAATGCTCCATATAGCCCTGGTCACAATTACCGTTTAATCATACTTAAGCCCACTTTGTAAGAGAAGAATCTCAACTAGCAACTTTTTATAGAATCATAACTCATGATATAATTATTGTGCTTTAAATAGTTTTACTTAACAGACAGTAATTTGATCCTAAGTAATTTGTTTTCGGCCGTTTTTGTAAGTAAAAAAAAAAAATAATAACAATAATGACTAACACTTATTTTAATTCATTAAAAAGATTAGAAGAAGTCAATGCGTTAAATGTAATAATAATAATAAAAGAAAAACAACTGTAAAAAATAATAACTTTATAAGCTAATCTATTTATTTAATTAAGCACTACTGTGAGAATAAGGAACATTATGGAAAAATATAATTTTCTCTGAAAGTATAGCAAGTCTACTTGTTAGCATGTTAATCAAATATTATGCTTCTTTACTCGATTTTAGTGAAACAAAATTAATTTTCTCTATTTTTATTCGGTTGTTAATTGAGTTTACATAATATTCATATAAATTTATGAGATAAATAACATAAATATTTGTGTTTTTTATAAAAAAAGTTTAAAACAAAAATTAATTATAGCTATCAAATTTTGTTAAAAATTCGGCTAATGAATGGTTTCAATAACGATTCTGGAATTCCACTAAACTAGAATTTTGTTCTTCGGATAAGTTTTCCTCCTTAAGAATCATCAACAAGGTTAATCTATATCAATAAAAACGTTCTCTTCGACTAAGTGACAAATAATCTTTTAGAACTTCGAGCTAATATCCATTTAACACGATTTCCTGTTTCCATCTGTCATTAAGAGAAGGCAGAAGCAACTTCAATCCGATAATGATTCAGTTTTTTTTATTAATCTTGTTTTTTTTTTTTTTTTAATAACAATGTCATCTGGAAACCGCTCAAAAACCAGAGGTCTGATGTCACGCTTCAAGGATTCAAATGGTTTTCCACTTTCCACCTTGATATCCATACAAACTTCAAAACTTGATTATCTTGGAATATCTTTTTCTTATATTAGTTAAAACTGGTCTGTTTAAATAAAAGTTAAGAACGTGACGATCTAGTTTAAGCCATTTTATTTCATAAGATAAGTGGTTTTTGAAACAACTTTATGGGCTCTTATTTTTGAAAATAAGAATTTATGATATAAAAAAAAATATATATATAATAAAATATGTAGCTTGTTTTTGATACATAATTAAAATAAAATGATAAAAAAAAAAAACTGAAATAATTAAGATTTTCTGTGAATTTTTCTAATTCATAAAAAATTAATTTACATTATTTTGTTAAGGCAAATTTTATGTTATTAATTTTTCTTTAATATTTTCTGTTAATATTAATTCTTCGTTTTAGTTATTTTTATATTTTCTATTAATATTTAATACTTTTTATTTTGCCTTTTTTGTAAATTTTTAATTTCTGGAGAAACTTTCAAGAAAATCTTGAAAATATTTTAAAATCTTTATGAATCTTTAAAAATCAAGACACAGATATTCATAGATTTAGAAAGTCTTGATTTTCTATGGAAATCATGTATCAGAAAGTCTTGATTTTCTTGTAGACTCATAAAGACTTTCATATTTTAGAAAACTCTCCAGAAACTAAAAATGTACCAAAAAGGCAAAAATGAAGAAAATATAAAATATCGTATTACATAAAATATAAAACAAAATAAATAAAAGAGGATAATAAACAGTAACGAAAACATCAAAAAAAATTAAAAACAGAAAACTTTCCTTAATAAAATACTTGCAGATTAATTTTTTGTTTTTAACTTTTACAACTTATATGAAAATAGACACTTTTGAAATGCATACAAGTTCAAGAAAACGTTTACCTTCTTTCACCCTCCTCATTGATTTTCGTGAGTTTAGTTTTTTCCGCTTTAAACTTCACAAAAGTGATTTGTTTGTATAAGAAACGTGAATAGGAATGCATGCATGAATTGTTGCACGCGAACAATTTGGAATTTCCTATTTTCTGTGAAGTAGCATCATTTTGTTCTTCAAACAATAGACTTACGTAATTGTTTAAATCTGTTCTGTTTTGTCTCAAACGATAGTTAAAAAAGGAATTCTCTTTTCTTCTTATGTAGCGACAGTGTGTAGAAAAATCCCAACTGCCACTTAACTTTTATAAAAACGACAGAAAGTCTAAATAATCTCTCTATTTATAGGTAGAAAGTTAGATAATATTTTTAATCGAATTTAGCAGAGTAACGTTATAGAAACGATTATTTTTTTTTATTCATCACGAATGCTTCAATTGTTAATAAATTTTTTAATATTTTATTTACAGAACGATCGCATTTTTTTTTTTTTTTTTTTTTTAGAGCAAAAGTTCATCTAGAAAAATCAGAATAATTTTAACAATAGGCCATCCTATTACTCTATAAATAGAATATTGGCACTGTGAGATCTACATGAATGCACATTGAAAATGAATAATTCATAATGAAATTTCAAATATTCGTTTGAGAAATTTAATAATAATTTTTTTTAATATTCAAGTTTAAATTTCAATTTTCTAACAAGCTTCACTTAAAATTTTAATATTGAACTTCATGGAAGTAGAAAAAAACTTTGTAGTAAATGCTTAACAAAATATTACACTTTAAAATTGTTGTAGAAGTATCAGCTTTAATGGAAAACAAACATTCTCATTAAAAAAAAAATTACTCATAAATATAAGAGGAATGAGTATAATTCTTCATTATAATAAACGCTTCCTCCCCACGATTATTCGCACAAAAGTTATAACTCAATTATGAAAATGTGAAAATATCAAGAGGCAACCATGCATAATGTATAATTGTAGGTCTGCCTCATTTACTACGCAGGTAGCACTCTTATTTTAAAAAAAGTGGCCAATTCTAAAGTAGTACTTATCGTGTCATTTGAAAATTACTGTAATAATATTACAGTACTATCAGTTATATATATATTGCATCAAAATAGAAAAGATAATAACACAGTTTAATATTAAACGGTTTCATCGATTTATAATTATTTAATATAAATGAAAAGATAGATAAATTTTCTAATGAAATTATTTTTAATAATTTAATATGATAACTAACTTGCTAAATAGTTTAGTACATTTTAAAGAAAATAATCAAAGGAAAGCATTGTTGACAAGCCTACTTACAGGCTATTGATTATACCAAAATTAGTTTTTTTGGTCTTATTTATTTATTTTTTAAATAATTCTCGATATTAGCTAATAATGTAGTTCATGGCCTCTGTATAAGTCTTTACATTTACAAAATTATAGGAAAATTTTAAGAGTTATGTTACTAGCAAACAACAGGACAACAGGGTATTATGCATAAAAGACTGCAGATGCTTTTTTGTAATCTCCTTTCTCACTTTAGACTTGTTAAATACTGAAAATCATGTATATTAATAAGAAACCACTTTAGATTGCGCATACAAATCATTTATAAAAGGTCTTCCGACTTCAAAGCAAATCTCCAATAACAAGATATCTGATAAGGCAAAAAGGATGTTATTTGAAGATGAAGTAGACAGTAGACAAGAGTTACAGCAAAACTGCTACACCTATTTGTACTTATCCGCTACCCCTAAAGCAAATTTTAAGTATTTTGTTAGACCAATATAACTGTAACATTAATGCCGACCTGTATGAAAATTTAGTAGGAAGTAAATCAAATCGAAAAGTCATCCTCCCGGTATGAATATATATGTATACAGTCGAGAAACATCAGGTAAAAAGTTTTAAGTTTAAACATTCCCCAGGCTGATTGAACACTAACAGCAGGTTGTGTGGGATTTAGTAACATCTAAATCACCTCTAGCCCCATACCACTTGATGCATGTTGCCTGACAACGGAACATAAAGTAAAACAACTTTGGCAGCATGTCGTGCCCTTTGTTCTATCCAGAAACTTGCCTTTATTTTATATTTTATCTTAAAATAAGCTTCAGGAGATTAGATCTATTTTATGTACAGTATACGTATAAAATAAAGAACTAGACTGATTAAATCATTTTATTAACCTCTCATTAAACATTCAATAGGTAAATCTTTTTTTTTTTTTTAAAAAAAAGTGTCAAATGCTTTAATTGGTGTTTGCAGCTGCAAAATGATGTAATTTAAGTTAGATTAATTTCCTTCGGATTAAAACTTGTGTAAATCTTTTAATTACCAAGAATAATTTGCAAATCGAGATAATTTTAAATTGTTTAAAGATTCCCGCATTAAAAAAAAAAAAAATTCTTAAAAAATCAATTTTAAAATATTGAGATGCTTACTAGATCTTCTATAGAATGCAAAAAATAATATAACTTATATAATTTTTAAGTTTTCGCAAAAAAAAAAATTGTTTAATAACTTTATATTATAGGATCCTGTTGCTGTTGTTATTTTCTGGGATAACTTATAGGATCTGTCGCTAAACGTAACTTTTAATAAGCATATTATTATCGAGAGAAATTGCAAATTTAAACGTAATTTGGTTATAAGAAAATTGTAATTTTTGAACATTTTCAAGTCCATTTTTGATCGAAACGTTCGTCTTTAATCACATGCACGTGACTAAAGCGAAGCAAATAACCTTTTTTTTTCTTTCTTTTCTTAACAAAAACGGAAAAATCATTGACCACCAGAGCGAAATAATTGTAGTGCAGATCTTCTAGTATGCCATATAGACGAAAGAAAAACGATAGAGACCTTGGATGCGAACGCGTGTGGATCCACTTGATTTTGCTTCTCTAGTCTACTACTGCTACTATTGCTACTACTCGAACTAACGATATCCAGAACGTTTTTAAAAATAAGACTTCCTTCTATAACTTGATTTAAAACGATGCCTTTAAGAATAAACATTTTACTTTTTTTTTTTTTTTTTCTAAATTTGAAAAAAAAGAACTTAAACTCGTTAAAATTTACTGCTATTGTTTTCGATTTACATTAAATTTTTACATCTATATCAAGAGGAAAATAAGCTTAATATCCTCCTAAGTGCACTTTATAACTTAAGTGTAAGGAATTGGGTACATTTTGATTCAAATTTAATTGCGAAAATAGACTTTAAATGACGATGCCATCTGCTAGTGATTTATCGAACTACTACTGCTCTATTATTGTCATTTGGAAGACAATTTTAGAAGAAACTAATATGAAGAAAAAGAAGAAGAAGAAGAAAAAAATTCTGTCGGCTTCGTAAGCTTCCAGAAAATTTCGACTTCATTTTGCAGTCGTTTGAAGCGGAAATAAAGAATTACTTTCTAACTTAAGTCCAACTCGTCCATCAGTAGAAAACTAGAGTAATCAAGAGATATTCTTGTCGGACGAGTTTTTTACTTATTGTTCATACATCCAGAAGGTGTATTGTAAAAATTTTTAAGTTATATTTCACAATAAATATCGGTTATGTAAAAATATTTCTTTCGATCGATAGTTGCTGTTCTGAAAGATGAGCTTAAAAATTGAGTTCTAATGATCTTAATAATCATTTTTGCAGTACGATTTAAGAAAATCGTTATTATATAATACAATTTTAAAATATTTCCTATATATAGGCCTATATATATACGATTACAAAAAATACTCGAAACTATATGCCCTTATAGTTTCGTGTATTATTTTTAAGATGGCGGAACTAAATCGTAAAAATCTTTATGGTGTGAGTTATAAAGGAAGTTTTTTTGAGATTATTTTCAAATAATTTTAGATTTGAAACGAGTTCAAGCACACACATATATAAATATATATGTGTGTGTGTGTGTATGTGGAGAATAATGAATAAATTTAAATAAATTAAAAGCAAACATCAATCTGCAAGAATTAGAAGAGAAAACAAATTTGTTTTACTTTTATTGCTTAACCTCCACTTAATTTTTAAAAAGACGATCAATGAACTACAAGGAGGTTAATGGAGTTAGACGGAGTTGTTAATAACATTCAGTTGTCGTGATCTCATGCTTACATTTGTCACACTTGACAAGGATATTTGTCATCTTCATACTTGGTAAGTAAACAAACGTTTGATCGACTTGACCCTTCTGTACTAACAGAACCGCCATTCGGCTCGTTTCACTATGACTTCATTCATACTATGTACTAGCCAGAGGGATCGTCACACATATCACGTGACAACAAAACCTTTCCTTGCCCCAGGTGACAATTATACTTCATAGCAAAGGACGATCAAATAATCTCCAATTTTTTTCTTTACATAATTTTTTTGAATTTTTTTTTTCGCGTAGAGTAAAGATATCAACTTGATAAAACAGAACGAATTTTAGTTTATGAGGCCCACACCAAATGATGGTAGTTTGCAATCTTCCACTTGATTATTTATATAAATAATTTGCATATTCTCGTTGACACATGAAAGTAAACTTTCTCTAAGAATGACAGTTGTTGATTTTCTAATGAAATACTTCGTCCGGTGAATAAATATACTTATTATTTTTTATGCTAATGAGAAAATAATTTATTTTTCTGTCATCTTAATTTTAACTGTGTTGAATAATCATAAATATTTCATGAGAACAACGTTTCGCTTATTTAATTTCGACTAGTTCACGAGTTAAAATTTTTTGGTAATAATAATAAACTGATTTTATTTTAAAGCTGCATAAAAATATTTTATACGCATTATGATATCAATAAAATTTATAAAATACATTTATACTATAAAAATTAAAAGTTTTATCAGATCAAAATTGGGAAGTGTATAAATATATCTTATTTAATAAATTAAATAAATTAATTTTTTATTAATAGAAGTTTCTATTTGATGATCAATAGAACTATCGAGTGATTATTGGATTATTTTTATTTTCGAATATAGGCCTATATCAATATATATCCGAAGCAGATTTTATGGTGAATTTAGTTTTCAGTTTCTATAGTTAAATCTATTTATAGGAACAAGTAAAAGCTAAAGATAAGTAAGCAAGCTACAGACTAAAGAAAGATACAAGCTAAGGGTTTTATAATAAATCTTCAACTTTAATTTAGGGTTTCGAAATTAGTTTTCAGTTTCTATAATTAAATCTGTAGTTAAATATAGAAATTACTATAGTTATGCTATAATTAGTTCATTCTAATTTATACAAGGTGTCCCAAAAGTTACTGTCTATCTCGAAAAATAATAGGAATACAGGAAAACGGGATTAAAAGGTAACAAAATAGCTTTATTTCAAAGCCATATGGAGACTGAACATCCCTATTTTTGTGTGCCACACAAAAGTAGGAATGAGCAGTCTCCACATGGCGATCGTCGGTTGCTCAGTTCCACATGGCTCTGAGCTCTGTAGAAATACTGACAGTATTTTTACAGAGCTCAAAGCCATGCAGTCGGTATTTTACAGAGCTCAGAGCGATGCAGCGTTCGTTAAAATTTCATCTCTAATTCACGGATAGCCTTGCTGTTGAACCT